>CM074719.1:21397462-21424962 GCA_037306005.1 Rhinophrynus dorsalis
GTAATGCATTTTAATGGTGTGATAAGTCTGTCTGACTAGCAGTGATTACTCAGACCGCGCCTATTACACTGGCTATTGTATGTCACGGCTCTGTTATGCAGACATTTTAAAAGCTCTGTATTAGGACTTGATCACACTAGCATTTTTAACGCTGTGTTTTGAATGGTTTGCAAAAAAACGCATGGGTTAGGGGTGTTACCTGAGACTGGAAACAGGCAATTCAAGTAGGATCTCCATTTACTACAATTCAAGTTCATTTCTGCATTATCATACAGATAAGTCCATTAATTTGAACTGAGTCAGGACTAAAACATATTACTGAATTATTTTCTTCGGATTTCGCATGTTGCAAGAGAATTATTGGTAGAAAATAGGCCAAGCTGGGATGAGTTTGGCGAGATCTGCAACGCATTCAAAATCACAATAAAAATGTATAAAAAAAGGTATAAAAAATGTACAAAATATGAAACAAAAATGCATGCAATGTTGTGATGTAATTGTTATATCAAATAAAAATGTGAACTTAAGCCTATAGCGGACAGATTGTGGTTCCGTTACTGCACATTTAGAATCTCTATCTCGAATGTCTCATAACCAAAACCATGACATTTGCGTTACTTTTGTCTTGATACAACCGGGTAAAATGTTTTTGCATTTGGGATTTTTTGCTTAATTAGTTCTCCAAGATGTTTGGAACAACCTACCTGCCGAGTTCCTTAAAGGGATAGAAATACTTAAGTATTACTAATCCCTATATTAAAGTCATATTAAAAAGAAAAGTATTGTCCCCAGTGTCATCTCTCAAACCTTTATGGTTTGAGAGATAATCGCTCCTAAAGTTGCCCTCTCCCTCCCCCTTCCCCGTAGTCAGCGTTCTAGCTGACTGCAGGGAAGCCTGTCGTACGACTTTCAGGCGGTTCTCCAGCACAGCCAAGATCGCGTTAATAAAAAAGAAAACTTTCAATGAAATGGTCTTCTACGTGTGCTTGGTTTGTGCATGGTTTGCAAGCACACATAGAAGACCGTTTTAGTGAAATATTTTTTTTTTTAAATTAATGTGATCGCGGCTCTGCTGTGGAGCCACCTGATGATCTATGACCCGATTTCCCTTCAGTCAGCTACAACGCTGACTATGGGGAAGGGGGAGGGAGAGGGCAACTTTAGAAGCGATCATCTCTCAAAATATAAAGGTCTGAGAGATGACACTGGGGGCAATACATTTATTTTTAATAGGTCTTTACTATAGGGATTAGTAATACTTAAGTATTACTATCCCTTTAACAAACCGTATGCAAGTGTACCTAGAAGAACTGATGCTGTTTTGAAGGCAAAGGTTGATCACACCAAATATTGATTTGATTTAGATGTATCTTCTGTTCAAAAGCATTCTTACGTTACATCATTTTTTCACACCTGCCTACGACTTTTGCACAGTACTGTATGTATATCTCTCTCTCTCTGTCTGTCTGTCTCTCTCTCTCTCTCTCTCTCTCTCTCTATATATATATATATATTTTTTTTTTTTTTTTAGAACATTTTCTAGAGAGTAAAACAAGGTTACTCCCAATGCTTAGAGGTGTTTCTTTCAAAAGCTATTAAAAATATAACTTTGCACTTTTCTGAGTACAAAAAGTTTTGCAGCCACCATGGGTGTCTAGGGGGGGGCAGGGGGGTTCCCCAAACTCATGGCCCCCTCCAGATAAACACAGAGGCTCAGGCCCAGAATGGGACAAAAAATAGGCCCAGGCATTTAAGGCTGAGCAGCCCATTTTCATGGGCGGAGCTTATAATCACGTGCAGTGCACCGCACGTTGATTGCCCGCCCACCAGGAAACTTGTAACGAGGTGGCCGTCTTTCAGAAAGTGAAAGACGGCCCAAACTCGTTTAATGATGGCCAGTCCGGGCCTGCAGGGGCTGGGCGGACTGCACTGCAAGGTCAAATTAAGGGTTTCCCTCCCCTACAGATGACCATGGCAGAAAGGAGGTGCTGCAGCTAACACAGCATGTGAAAAAACATGGGGGGAGATTCCCTAAGCAGTGATAAAGAGGTGATAAAGTGGAGATGACTTCTCCAGTTTATCACATCTCCAATTCCTATGTTATTCTACGGCACCTATGCACTAAGATTTCTTCAGCTTTGGAGATCTCAGTACATTGGTTACATAGAATAACATAGGAACTGGAGAAATGATATCACTCATCTCCGCTTAGTGCCACGGACACAGGATCACAATGGGCTTCATGGGGATATCCCATGAGCACCAAATATTATCTGTGACATCACAGTACTTGAGAAAACAAAAGTGACTTTGGAAGAGTAAAGTAGCTAAAATAATGTAGACAGAACAATGACTAAGTCATGTCAATATGAGCTACATGTTCACCTAAAATTATCTTGTTCTGAGCTGTACTGTAGCTTTAAATCAGGCTACATCTGTAGGTCTGTAACCAAGAAACGAGTGAGGAACAATTATGGGGTAAGCAACTGCAAAATAAGGAACACACAAAAATGATCAACATTGCCAGTTATTTAAATGGGGCGTTTAATCCCTTGAATTCTAGCGAGATCTCCAACGTAATACAAAGCAATGCGTTGGAGACCTCTTTAGCAATCAAATGGTTTTTAGCCCCATTTAAATCCATGAGAATTTGTATTTGTTCCCTAAATTGCTTTTGGTTTGCTCCGAAGTTACTCAGATTCTTAGCCAGGGCCGGATTTACATCTCAGGAGCCTGTAGGCACAGAAATCTGAAGCACCCCCCCCCCCATTGGCCATTTCCACTGGACAACTCCAAAATGCTCCTAATCTCCACATTACCCCCCATATCCATATTGCCCTCACATTGCTCCCCATCAGCTCCAACTTGACCCCATCAGCTCCAACTTGCCCTCACATTACCCACATCAGCTCCAACTTTCCCCATCAGCTCCAACTTGCCCTCACATTACCCCCATCATCTCCACATTGCCCCCATCAGCTCCAACTTGCCCTCACATTACCCCATCATCTCCACATTGCCCCCATCAGCTCCAACTTGCCCTCACATTACCCCATCATCTCCACATTGCCCTCATCAGCTCCAGGTTGCCCCCATCAGCTCCAACTTGCCCTCACATTACCCCCATCAGCTCCAACTTGCCCTCACATTACCCCCATCATCTCCACATTACTCCCATCATCTCCAACTTGCCCTCACATTACCCCCATCATCTCCACATTACTCCTATCATCTCCACATTACTCCCATCATCTCCAACTTGCACTCACATTACCCCCATCATCTCCAACTTGCACCATCAGCTCCACATTGTCCCGTATCCTACCTCCCTGGTGGTCCAGCGGCAAGAAAAGTCTGTGCCTGCTTCCTGCACAGAACTGTAGCTCCTGTTGCTCCTGCTCGGTCTTCTCTTTAGGAATGCAGAGCGCTGGGAGATGATGTCATCTCCCAGCGCTCTGCATTACTAAAGAGCCACCGAGGGAGCAATGGCAGGATCTCACCGGGCGGCAGGCAGCGGGTAGGATGAATGAAAATATTTTAAAAAATAAAATAAAAAAATAATTGATTCCAATGACAGGCGCCTCTCTGTGGGGTGCGCCTGTAGTCAGATGCCTGTTCTTAGTAGTCCATCAAGCTTTCTGCCTTTATACATAAGGACCTTTGCATTTTGTGTTCTAGAAACTGCAGCTTGGGTGATACAATTTTCATTTTTACATCTACAGTACATTTATTAAATCCCATTCCATAAGAACTTTTCCAGACCTTCTTGATGCCATATCCTTCAAAACCTTAAGTGACTTCAGATATCATACTGCTTAGTTAACAATTGTTCAGGACTTACAATGCTCCCTGCCAAAAAGTAGTGCCATGCACAATGATCAATGTTCTATATATATCTTTCTGCTTCGTCTACAAAAGCAGAAGTTTAGCGCTCACTGTACTAGGTTTTATTTAACCTGTTTTGCTTGCACCAATATTTAACCCTTTGCGTGTCAAGGAGGTATCCAAGGCATACCTTTTCGCCACTCAAAGCGTAAGCTGCTGATCTCATAAAAGAGTTTAGTGAAAAATTAATATAGGAAACCATACCTCCCAAGTGTCCCTCTTTAGGAGGGACAGTACCTCTTTTAGACCCAAATCCCTCTGTCCCTCTTTCCCACCCTGATGTCCCTCTTTTTAGGAGATCAGACTGTGTGGTGTGTATATAAGTGTATCACCCTGGTGTCCCTGTGTTTAGGAGATCAGACTGTGTGGTGTGTATAGAAGTGTATCACCCTGGTGTCCCTGTGTTTAGGAGATCAGACTGTGTGGTGTGTATATAAGTGTATCACCCTGGTGTCCCTGTGTGTAGGAGATCAGACTGTGTGGTGTGTATAGAAGTGTATCCCCCTGGTGTCTCTGTGTTTAGGAGATCAGACTGTGTGGTGTGTATATAAGTGTATCACCCTGGTGTCCCTGTGTTTAGGAGATCAGACTGTGTGGTGTGTATATAAGTGTATCACCCTGGTGTCCCTGTGTTTAGGAGATCAGACTGTGTGGTGTGTATATAGGTGTATCACTCTGGTGTCCCTGTGTGTAGGAGATCAGACTGTGTGGTGTGTATAGAAGTGTATCACCCTGGTGTCCCTGTGTTTAGGAGATCAGACTGTGTGGTGTGTATATAGGTGTATCACTCTGGTGTCCCTGTGTTTAGGAGATCAGACTGTGTGGTGTGTGTATAAGTGTATCACCCTGGTGTCCCTGTGTTTAGGAGATCAGACTGTGTGGTGTGTGTATAAGTGTATCACCCTGGTGTCCCTGTGATCAGACTGTGTGGTGTATGTATAAGTGTATCACCCCGGTGTCCCTGTGTTTAGGAGATCAGACTGTGCGGTGTGTATATAAGTGTATCACCCTGGTGTCCCTGTGTTTAGGAGATCAGACTGTGCGGTGTGTATAGAAGTGTATCACCCTGGTGTCCCTGTGTTTAGGAGATCAGACTGTGTGGTGTGTATAGAAGTGTATCACCTTGGTGTCCATGTGTTTAGGAGATCACACTGTGTGGTGTGTATATAAGTGTATCACCCTGGTGTCCCTGTGTTTAGGAGATCAGACTGTGTGGTGTGTATATAAGTGAATAACCCTGGTGTCCCTGTGTTTAGGAGATCAGACTGTGTGGTGTGTATATAAGTGTATCACACTTTATTGATCTAAATCATGTATTAGGTTACACATGGAGGTATCAATAGGTTGTGAAATAGCATAAAAGTTCTCAGTAATGCTCCACCACAGGCAACGCCCCCAGCAACACCCCCTAAAACACAATTGTCCCTCTTTGTCAGTTTGAAATGTTGGGAGGTATGGAAACTATTTATCTTGTTTTGGTCTCAAACTTAAGTCTGCATTACATTGCCCCCAAATCACTCATCCTATATAATAATTTGCTAGGATGTTTGTCAGAAGCCATCATGCGCAGCAGAGATGGCTGCGCGTGCTGCAGTCTTTCTAGTGCCGCGACCCTTTGATAAAACTTTCCAAAGATGTGGCGACCCCTAACACTAAAATTATTTTTGTTGCTCCTTCATCGCTGTAATTTTGCTACTGTTATGAATCGAAATATAAATATCTGATGGTTTTCGGTGACCCCTGGCAAATCGTCATTCGACCCCAAAAGGGGTACCGACCCACAGGTTGAGAACCACTGCCGTAGAACATAATGGGAGACA
Organism: Rhinophrynus dorsalis; assembly: GCA_037306005.1. Classification (NCBI taxonomy): domain Eukaryota; kingdom Metazoa; phylum Chordata; class Amphibia; order Anura; family Rhinophrynidae; genus Rhinophrynus; species Rhinophrynus dorsalis. The sequence continues at coordinate 21,403,168 of CM074719.1, forward strand.
TCACCAGTTCAGATATTACATAGAAGGAAATTTGCATTTCCGATGTTCCTTCAACCCCTCGATCAGACGATTTATAGGTCAACAGCTTGAGACTGTTAAAGTGTCTACATTTAACTGATTAGGAGATGAATGTTAGGTGTCAGTGGATTGAATGTAGATGTGCAGAATAAACTAGCATATACAGAGCTCTTGATTACAAAAATATGCAATACCCTGATCTGAACCCTTCTTGAATTCTAAGATATTAGTAATCTATATTAGTGGATCTATACACTAATGATGGACATGCCACACAATGTAATGATACTGAGGATCTATATACTGATAATGAATATTGCACACAGTGTAATGATGTTGGAGATCTATACACTGATAATGAACGTCACACAGTGTAATGATACTGAGGAACTGTACACTGATAATGACTATGCCACATTGAGTAATTATACGGGGGATCTGTACACTGATAATGAGTAGGCTACACTGTTTAATGGTGCTAGGTATCTATACACTGATGTTGAACATGCTACACTGTGTAATGATATTGGGGATTTTACACAGTGCAATGATATGTTGGATCTTTACAATGATAATGAGTAGGCTAAACTGATGATACTGAGGATCTATACACTGACAATGAACATGCCACACAGTGTAAAGATGCTGGGATTTATACACTGATGATGAACATGTTACACAGTGTAATGATCATGAGGATCTATACACTGATAATGAACATGTTACACAGTGTAATGATAATGAGGATCTATACACTGATAATGAACATGTTACACAGTGTAATGATAATGAGGATCTATACACTGATAATGAACATGTTACACAGTGTAATGATACTGAGGATCTATACACTGATAATGAACATGTTACACAGTGTAATGATAATGAGTAGTGTTGAGCGAGCATGCTCGGCCGATGCTCGGATCGGCTCGAGCATCGCTCTGCTCGGCACATGGCGGTACTCGTACGAGTACCGCATGTGCTCGCCCGCCATGTTCGGGTCTACTCCCCGCACGTTTTGCGGCTGCTGCGCAGCCAATAAACGTGCAGGGAGGCTCTGACATCGGTCTAATGCCAGCAGCCATGTTGGCTGCTGGCATTATACTGATTGGCTGGCCAGAACCCGTGGTCGGGTGCTGTATAGCACCTGACCAGCGAGTTCGGCTCAGTCTTAGCCAGGGAGAGATGAGGATAGGAAGGGAAAGTCAGTGTAGGGAGGAAAAAAAGCAAAATTGTGAAAAAAAAAGAACCAAAAGTCCTTTTTAGGACTACTGTGTGTGGGGGCAGAGGGTTATTTTGTGTGGGGGGGAAAAAAAAAAAAACAAAAAAAAACATATATTCTGTTTAGTGTGCAAAGTTGCAGATTAGAGCACATTCTGTTTAGTGTGCACAGTTGCAGATTAGAGCACATTCTGTTTAGTGTGCAAAGTTGCAGATTAGAGCACATTCTGTTTAGTGTGCAAAGTTGCAGATTAGAGCACATTCTGTTTAGTGTGCAAAGTTGCAGATTAGAGCACATTCTGTTAAGTCTTCAAACTAAAATATCAAAGTCACATATTCCATTCAGTGTGCGTCGCCGCAGTTTAGCAGCACATTCTGTGTACTGTGCAGAGTTGCAGAATAGGAAGAAATACTGTTAAGTCTTCAAACTAAAATATCAAAGTCACATATTCCATTCAGTGTGCGTCGCCGCAGTTTAGCAGCACATTCTGTGTACTGTGCAGAGTTGCAGAATAGGAAGAAAAACTGTTAAGTCTTCAAACTAAAATATCAAAGTCACATATTCCATTCAGTGTGCTTCGCCGCAGTTTAGCAGCACATTCTGTGTACTGTGCAGAGTTGCAGAATAGGAAGAAATACTGTTAAGTCTTCAAACTAAAATATCAAAGTCACATATTCCATTCAGTGTGCTTCACCGCAGTTTAGCAGCACATTCTGTGTACTGTGCAGAGTTGCAGAATAGGAAGAAATACTGATAAGTCTTCAAACTAAAATATCAAAGTCACATATTCCATTCATTGTGCTTCGCCGCAGTTTAGCAGCACATTCTGTGTACTGTGCAGAGTTGCAGAATAGGAAGAAATACTGTTAAGTCTTCAAACTAAAATATCAAAGTCACATATTCCATTCAGTGTGCTTCGCCGCAGTTTAGCAGCACATTCTGTGTACTGTGCAGAGTTGCAAAATAGGAAGAAATACTGTTAAGTTTTCAAACTCAAATATTAAAGTCACATATTCCATTCAGTGTGTGTCACCGCAGTTTAGCAGCCTATTCTGTGTACTCTGCACAGTTGCAGAATAGGAAGAAATACTGTTAAGTTTTCAATCTCAAATATTAAAGTCACATATTCCATTCTGTGTTCGTCACCGCAGTTTAGCAGCCTATTCTGTGTACTCTGCACAGTTGCAGAATAGGAAGAAATACTGATAAGTTTTCAAACTCAAATATTAAAGTCACATATTCCATTCTGTGTTCGTCACCGCAGTTTAGCAGCCTATTCTGTGTACTCTGCACAGTTGCAGAATAGGAAGAAATACTGTTAAGTTTTCAAACTCAAATATTAAAGTCACATATTCCATTCAGTGTGTGTCACCGCAGTTTAGCAGCCTATTCTGTGTACTCTGCACAGTTGCAGAATAGGAAGAAATGCTGTTAAGTTTTCAAACTCAAATATTAAAGTCACATATTCCATTCAGTGTTCGTCACCGCAGTTTAGCAGCCTATTCTGTGTACTCTGCACAGTTGCAGAATAGGAAGAAATACTGTTAAGTTTTCAAACTCAAATATTAAAGTCACATATTCCATTCAGTGTGTGTCACCGCAGTTTAGCAGCCTATTCTGTGTACTCTGCACAGTTGCAGAATAGGAAGAAATACTGTTAAGTTTTCAAACTCAAATATTAAAGTCACATATTCCATTCTGTGTTCGTCACCGCAGTTTAGCAGCCTATTCTGTGTACTCTGCACAGTTGCAGAATAGGAAGAAATACTGTTAAGTTTTCAAACTCAAATATTAAAGTCACATATTCCATTCTGTGTGTGTCACCGCAGTTTAGCAGCCTATTCTGTGTACTCTGCACAGTTGCAGAATAGGAAGAAATACTGTTAAGTTTTCAAACTCAAATATTAAAGTCACATATTCCATTCTGTGTTCGTCACCACAGTTTAGCAGCCTATTCTGTGTACTCTGCACAGTTGCAGAATAGGAAGAAATACTGTTAAGTTTTCAAACTCAAATATTAAAGTCACATATTCCATTCTGTGTTCGTCACCGCAGTTTAGCAGCCTATTCTGTGTACTCTGCACAGTTGCAGAATAGGAAGAAATACTGTTAAGTTTTCAAACTCAAATATTAAAGTCACATATTCCATTCAGTGTGTGTCACCGCAGTTTAGCAGCCTATTCTGTGTACTCTGCACAGTTGCAGAATAGGAAGAAATACTGTTAAGTTTTCAAACTCAAATATTAAAGTCACATATTCCATTCTGTGTTCGTCACCGCAGTTTAGCAGCCTATTCTGTGTACTCTGCACAGTTGCAGAATAGGAAGAAATACTGTTAAGTTTTCAAACTCAAATATTAAAGTCACATATTCCATTCAGTGTGTGTCACCGCAGTTTAGCAGCCTATTCTGTGTACTCTGCACAGTTGCAGAATAGGAAGAAATACTGTTAAGTTTTCAAACTCAAATATTAAAGTCACATATTCCATTCTGTGTTCGTCACCGCAGTTTAGCAGCCTATTCTGTGTACTCTGCACAGTTGCAGAATAGGAAGAAATACTGTTAAGTTTTCAAACTCAAATATTAAAGTCACATATTCCATTCAGTGTGTGTCACCGCAGTTTAGCAGCCTATTCTGTGTACTCTGCACAGTTGAAGAATAGGAAGAAATACTGTTAAGTTTTCAAACTCAAATATTAAAGTCACATATTCCATTCAGTGTGTGTCACCGCAGTTTAGCAGCCTATTCTGTGTACTCTGCACAGTTGCAGAATAGGAAGAAATACTGTTAAGTTTTCAAACTCAAATATTAAAGTCACATATTCCATTCTGTGTTCGTCACCGCAGTTTAGCAGCCTATTCTGTGTACTCTGCACAGTTGCAGAATAGGAAGAAATACTGTTAAGTTTTCAAACTCAAATATTAAAGTCACATATTCCATTCAGTGTGTGTCACCGCAGTTTAGCAGCCTATTCTGTGTACTCTGCACAGTTGCAGAATAGGAAGAAATACTGTTAAGTTTTCAAACTCAAATATTAAAGTCACATATTCCGTGTAAGATGAAGAAGGCGGGTAAAAAGGGACGGGGAAGTGGACGTGATCCTGATAGTTCAGGGCGCGGGTCAGGACGCGGAGAAACTGTGCCTGGTGCCAGAGCACAAGAAAGAAAGACATCCACCATACCTAGCTTCATGTCTAATTTTACAGGGCGTCGCAGGACATCACTCTCGAGGTCCGACCACTGCGAACAGGTGGTCGGTTGGATGACAGCTGATACTGCTTCCAGTCGGTTAAGCACCACCCTGTCTTCCACCAAGTCCACTCTCAGTAGCCAAGAGTCTGGTCAACATAATCCTCACTCTGATCATCCTTCCTCCCACCATACACGGTCTGGTCAAAGAAGTGATCCCACACTGGGTTATAGTGAGGAGCTCGTCTCATCACCAATCCTTCATTTGACCCTCTCTCCAAGCACGCTTGCAGAGGAACATGACATCTTGTGCCCTGATTCACAACCTCTAGAGGGTACCCAATCACAAGAAGATGACAGATGTGAACGGCATTTAAGGTCAAAGGAAGTAGTGGATGATGATGATGATGATGAGACACAGTTGCCATTAAATCAACCACTATTTCCGTCTCAAGACCTTGTTGAGGAGAATGTTATACAGTTGTCAATGACTGAGTATGTGGTGGGATCAAGACATGAGGAGGATGATCAGAGTGAGGAAGTGGAGGAGGACTTGGTGGACGATGAGGTGACTGACCCCACCTGGGAAGGTGTAGAGCCGAGCGATGACAGCAGTCCTGAGGGTGAGCCATCTGCAGCACCGCAACAGGCTGGAAGAGGCAGTGGTGTGGCTACAGAAAGAAGGCGGACCGCACCAAACCGGCCCGCAAATGTTCCACGGAGCACCCCCTTGCGTAAATCTACCTTGCCAAAGGGTAGGTGTTCCGCGGTATGGCGTTTTTTTAAGGAAAGTGCGGACGACAAAAGAATTGTAGTTTGCAACCTGTGCCACACCAGAATGAGCCGAGGCATGAACACTAGAAACCTCACCACCACCAGCATGATCCGACACATGGCATCCAAGCACCGTGATAAGTGGGAGGAACGCCTGGATCGCCCATCTGTGTCTGCAGGCCACACCACTGCCTCCTCTTCCCCTGTTTTCGGTGCCGGCCAATCGCCTGTCGAAGGCGCAGGCCCGCATACCTCCCGCCCTGCACCTGTACCATCTGAAGCACCATCAGCGACCACATCCACTTCCCTGTCCCAGCACAGCGTCCAAATGTCGTTACCCCAGGCATTTGAGCGCAAGCGAAAATACCCAGCCACCCACCCACAGGCCATAGCACTAACCTCACACCTTTCCAAATTACTGGCCATCGAAATGCTGCCATTTAGGCTTGTGGACACTGAGTCCTTCCGCAGCCTGATGGCAGCAGCTGTCCCTCGGTACGCGGTCCCCAGCCGCCACTACTTTTCCCGGTGTGCCATCCCCGCATTACACCACCATGTGTCCCGTAACATCACCCGTGCCCTGACCAACACAGTTACTGGGAAGGTCCACTTAACGACTGACACATGGACAAGTGCTTGTGGCCAGGGACGCTACATTTCCCTGACGGCACACTGGGTGAATGTCGTGGAGGCTGGGAGCGACTCGGACCCTGGGATGGCACGGGTGCTACCCACGCCGAGGATTGCGGGCCCTACCTCCATCAGGGTTTCCGCCAGCACCTACGTTATTGGCTCCTCCTCCTCCGTTTCCACCTACGAATTCTCTACACGCAGCGCCACTCCCCCATCAGCCAGTAGCTGGAAGCAGTGTAGCACTGCAGTGGGGAAGCGTCAACAGGCCGTGCTGAAGCTGATCTGCCTTGGGGACAAACAGCACACGGCCTCAGAGCTGTTGCAGGGGATTAGTCACCAGACCGAGCAGTGGCTCTTGCCACTCAACCTGCAACCAGGCATGGTTGTGTGTGATAATGGGCGTAACTTGGTGGCGGCTTTGGAGCTCGGCAAGCTCACACACGTACCATGCCTAGCGCATGTATTTAATTTAGTGGTTCAGCGATTTCTAAAAACCTACCCCAATGTGCATGATCTCTTGACCAAGGTGCGCCGCGTGTGTGCACATTTCCGTAAGTCATCTACAGCTTCGGCCGGCCTGTTGAAGCTGCAGCAGCGCTTACAATTGCCAGCTCACCGGCTGCTGTGTGACGTGAGCACGCGCTGGAACTCCACCTTCCACATGTTGGCCCGGCTTTGTGAGCAGCAGAGGGCAGTAGTGGAGTACCAGCTGTTACACGGTCGTCGCCTCTCCGTTCAACTTCCTGTAATCAGAAGTGAGGAGTGGGAATGGATGTCAGACCTCTGCGAGGTTTTACGCAATTTTGAGGAATCGACACAGATGGTGAGCGGCGATAACGCTATTATCAGTGTAACCATCCCACTTCTGTGTCTACTGAAACGCTCGCTGCTCACAATTAAAACCGACGCTTTGCATGTGGAAGAGGTGGAAATGGGGGAGGAAGAGCTTACACAAGGTGATAGCCAGAGCACCCTCACTTCGTCTTCTCAGCGACAATTGGAGGAGGCGGAGGAGGAGGAGGAGGAGGAAGACACGGTTGCTTCCGCTACAGAGGGTAGCCATGGAACTTTAGTTCCATCTCTTCAGCGTGGGTGGGCAGAAGAGGAGGAAGAGGATGAGGATATTGAGAGTCATCCTCCTGGTGAGGACAGCGAAATCTTGACTGTTGGTACTCTGGCACACATGGCTGACTTTATGTTAGGCTGCCTTTCCCGTGACCCACGCGTTGTACGCATTTTAGACAACACGGATTACTGGGTGTTCACCCTTCTGGACCCCCGCTACAAAGAGAATTTCTCATCTCTCATTCCTCCGGTGGAGAGGACAAGCAAAATGGTGCAATACCAGAAGGTTCTTGTTGAAAAATTGCTCCAAAATTTTCCATCTGACAACGCTGGCGGCAGAGTACGTGCTACCTTGGCCAACCGAGAAGGGGAGAAAAGGGGAGCACACAGCAGTTCCGACAAAGGCAGGGCAACACTCTCCAAGGCGTGGGACACCTTCATGACACCCCGCCAGCACCCTCACCCTGATGCGCAGCCTAGTGTCACAAGGAGGGAAAAGTTTTGGAAGATGGTGAAGGAGTACGTAGCAGACCGTGTCAGCGTCCTCAATGATCCCTCTGTGCCTTACAACTACTGGGTGTCCAAGCTGGACACGTGGTATGAACTGGCACTCTACGCCTTGGAGGTGCTGGCCTGCCCTGCCGCCAGCGTTCTGTCTGAGCGGGTATTTAGTGCTGCTGGTGGCATCATAACAGATAAGCGTATCCGCCTTTCCACCGACAATGCTGATAGGTTGACACTTATAAAAATGAACAAGGCCTGGATTTCCCCTGACTTCTCCACTCCACTGGAGGAAAGCCCCGGGGGAACATAAACTCACTTTACATATATTATTTACAATGATGGGAATACTCTGTATTCCCATTCACCCCTTCCACCCAAAAAACGGGTATATGGTTGACTCTTAATCTTCTCATCCTCCTCCTCCTCTTCCATATGCCCTGTGCTATACTTTTTATATAGGGCCAGCTCACCAGCGGGCCCTGTGATATAATTTTTATATAGGGCCAGCTCACCAGCGGGCCCTGTTTGACAATTTTTATATAGGTCAGCTCACCAGCGGGCCTTCTCATATAATGTTTTATTGGGTCAGCTCTCTAGCGGGCCCTCTCATATAATGTTTTATAGCGTCAGCTCACTAGCGGGCCTTCGCATATAATGTTTTATAGCGTCAGCTCACTAGCGGGCCTTCGCATATAATGTTTAGGATGGTCAGCTCTGCAGCAGACCCTCACCCATAATGTTTTAGATGGTCAGCTCAGCGCACGTTTCCCTCTTAATCATGGCCTCAGTTCAATAAAATCAAGGAAATTTTTGGGATAATTTGCCTCTGCGCACGTTTCCCTCTTAATCATGGCCTCACTTCAGAAAATCAAGGACATTTTTGGGATAATTTGCCTCTGCGCACGTTTCCCTCTTAATCATGGCCTCACGTCAGAAAATCAAGGAAATTTTTGGGATAATTTGTTTCTGCGCACGTTTCCCTCTTAATCATGGCCTCACTTCAGAAAATCAAGGAAATTTTTGGGAGAATTTGCAGATGATATACAAGTAAATATACAGCAAATATTGTTTGGTAACAATTTTTCGCCTAAAGTCGTTTTTATTTTCCTTTTTGTGTGTTTTATGGTCAGTCTGTAAAAATGGCGTACTACGGGCGAAAGATCGTTCCCAGCAGCGATGTTGGAGTCCAAGATGCATCCAGACATCCTCCCTATGCTGTCCCTGAACCATTTCTGTGGTGTTTCCATCCTTTTCTGCCCTTTTCCTATGGACCAGGCACCCTCCCCTCATCAGAGCAGGGGGTGCCTGGTGTAATGCTCGAGTCCTCCCATTGACTTCAATGGGGCTCGGGTGCTCGGCCGAGCACTCGAGCCTCAGGGGGTGCTCGGTCAGAGCACCCGAACACCCGAGCATTGGGGTGCTCGCTCATCACTAATAATGAGGATCTATACACTGATAATGAACATACCACACAGTGTAATGATACTTAGGATCTATACACTGATAATGAACGTATCACACAGTGTAACGATACTTAGGATCTATACACTGATAATGAACGTACCACACAGTGTAATGATACTGAGGATCTATACACTGATAATGAACGTACCACACAGTGTAATAATACTTAGGATCTATACACTGATAATGCACATACCACACAGTGTAATGATACTTAGGATCTATACACTGATAATGAACATACCACATAGTGTAATGATACTTAGGATCTATACACTGATAATGAACGTATCACACAGTGTAATGATACTTAGGATCTATACACTGATAATGAACGTACCACACAGTGTAATGATACTGAGGATCTATACACTGATAATGAACGTACCACACAGTGTAATAATACTTAGGATCTATACACTGATAATGCACATACCACACAGTGTAATGATACTTAGGATCTATACACTGATAATGAACGTACCACACAGTGTAATGATACTTAGGATCTATACACTGATAATGAACACACCACACAGTGTAATGATACTTAGGATCTATACACTGATAATGCACATACCACACAGTGTAATGATACTTAGGATCTATACACTGATAATGAATGTACCACACAGTGTAATGATACTTAGGATCTATACACTGATAATGAACGTACCACACAGTGTAATGATACTTAGGATCTATACACTGATAATGAACACACCACACAGTGTAATGATACTTAGGATCTATACACTGATAATGAACATACCACACAGTGTAATGATACTTAGGATCTATACACTGATAATGAACACACCACACAGTGTAATGATACTTAGGATCTATACACTGATAATGAACGTACCACACAGTGTAATGATACTGAGGATCTATACACTGATAATGAACGTACCACACAGTGTAATAATACTTAGGATCTATACACTGATAATGCACATACCACACAGTGTAATGGTACTTAGGATCTATACACTGATAATGAACGTACCACACAGTGTAATGATACTTAGGATCTATACACTGATAATGAACACACCACACAGTGTAATGATACTTAGGATCTATACACTGATAATGAACGTACCACACAGTGTAATGATACTTAGGATCTATACACTGATAATGAACGTACCACACAGTGTAATGATACTTAGGATCTATACACTGATAATGAACGTACCACACAGTGTAATGATACTGAGGATCTATACACTGATTATGAACATGTTACACAGTGTAATGATACTGAGGATCTATACAGTGATAATGAACGCACCACACAGTGTAATAATACTTAGGATCTATACACTGATAATGAACATACCACACAGTGTAATAATACTTAGGATCTATACACTGATAATGAACATGGCACACTGTTTAATGATGCTAGATAATTATACACTAATGATGAACATACCACACCATGTAATGATGCTGGGATCTATACACTGATAATGAGTAGGCCACACCGTGTACTGATTTTAGGGAGTCATACACTGATAATGAGTAGGCCATACCATGTAATGATTCTACGGAGTCATACACTGATAATGAACATGTTAAACTGCTAAATGATGTATATAAATAAGTTGTAAAATAACATCATAGTATTTGTTATGTACTCTTTTAAATCGTTCTGTCATTTGTCATTTGCATTGTGGTCCATTTTCTAAGAAATCTTCCATTTACTTCACTATCTATGAAGCAATACCATTTTCTTGCGTACAAGAAATTGCATTTTTGATGTTTAATCAATTGTAATTTTCAAAGCAATTGGCTTCACTATATAACAGTTCCTATTACAACCCTTCAACAGAAAGCAAATACACTGGCTGTAGATCTATTAACAGAGCTCATATATTAAGGAATATTACTGGTAAAAATGTTGTATCAAGTTTTTATAAAGGTTATACATGAGAGTTCAGGAATTAGGAACTCAAGATTTAATCACTGAGAGTTTCATTAATGTTTGACATTCAAATTGCCTGATCTGATAATGACTTTTTAACATTTCAGTGTTTTAGCAGAACTGAAACAAGTGGCTGTACTAGACAAAAAAAGTGTAAATGCAAAGGCATTGGTTCTCCTAAAGGTAGATACAGCTGCTGTTATGGCATCAAAGAACAGCAAAGCTCTTGACTTGTGGCTATTTTCATGTATACGACTACTATTCCGTACGTCAGGAATGACCAACTCTGATCCTCAACAATGACCCAAGTGTATTCTGGAATTCTCTGCTTGAGCACAGGCGGATGAATTAAAGTGACCGAGCCACTGATTGATCCTCCTATACGCAAGAGATGGAGAATGCAAGCAGTGTGCTGGGTTATATAATTAGGGGCATTAGTAGCAGAAAAAGGGAAGTGGTCATGCCATTCTACAGATCTCTAGTTAGACCTCACCTACAGTATTGTGTACAGTACTGGAGACCCCATCTCCAGAAGGCGCTTTTGAAGCCAGCGACCTAGTTATAGCGCATACATGTTGCACGCTCTTAAGCATGTGACATTTCAAAAGGATACCGTTTGACCAATCCCCATAGATGGCTGCAGTCTATGGGGACTACGCACACAGCAAGTAAAGCCTGTCTCTTAAAGGGATAGTAATGTTTCATAATAAAAGCAGCTCTAAATAATCATAGTAGTATTTGGACTTTGGAGAGTGTTATTTCAGTTCTGTCAGAGATGTAGTTCAAGAGTAATTCAATGACAAAGTATCCCCCTCCCGCCTCTTTTACTGATGTAACACTGTTCAGCTAGATCAGGAGGGAGGTGCTCAGGTAGACTGCAGAGAGGGACAATCTTCAATTAAAATAAGGGAAAAACCTGAAAAACTTGTCAAGGGGGGCAGGGCTTTCATTGTTCTCATAGGAAGAAGATTGTCCCCTGCTGTTATCTGTCTGGTCTATGGACTGCATTCCACATCTGAGAAGAGATGGCTTACACTAGGTAAAAGGGGTGGGAGGGGAAACTTTGCTTGTGAGTATCTCTCAAACCATAAAGGTTTGAGAGATAAGACTTATATCGTTCTTCATGTTTTTTTAATGCCTACAAAATAAAATGAAGATAAAACGAAGTATAACTATCCCTTTAAGCCTTGTTTATTCCATCCACCTACCACATGAAGGATCTGACCCAACCTCCTCATCACCATAAGCATCTAATACTACACAAGCAGAAGATCCAATAAATCAGATCTTCAAGGTTAGGCTCTACTGGACAAAATGATGTCCATTTTCTTTAACCACAAAAGGTTTAAACAAAATATGGGAGTTGAAGACATGATGCTTTAACTGTCTGAGTGCCAGAAAGGGTTAATCACATTACGCTTCTCCAGCAGGAATGATTTATATAAAAAATGCAGGGAAGTTGTTTTATATTTCATCAAAAAAAAAAAAAATCAAGAGGGATTCTGTTTTTAGGCCAACTGCACAATCAACAATAACCATAAGAGATGCAATTTGAATAAAACTGACTTCCATCATAAAAGCATGTATGCTCTGTGCTACAGAACCAGAGAATTTGGCTCAAGGAGAGAATGTAATAAATACTATTGACCTATAGGCTGTTTGTTATGGTATAATGAACAGTTCAGCAGGCATAAGTGCGGTGCTATGTAATCATTTAGAGAAAATGCCTTGGAAAAAAAATAAAATAAAAATCGTTGATAGAGCGAGGAGAAACCATTACAAACCTTGCCAAGCAGCCTGATCTATCTGTCGTCCTTTATCACTTACAGTAAAGAGCAATTCTTGCTTCACAGCCAGGTTTTAGCGATATAGGTTTATGGGAAAGGCAGGTACGCCTATCAACCTCATCTTTAGTACTGTCAATCTGGATGAGAGCAACAGCAGGCGGCTGTAGCAATGCTTTTCTGAAGTTGGGATTAGGTGTGATAACAGGCAAAATGCATAATTCAGTAGACCAGTTTTCATGTGCAAATGGAGAGCACAAGTGTCACAGTCCGAGCAGCCACTGAAATGACATTTTTAAGGACTAATTTAGAATTCAATAGGTAGATGTATTTTTCACGGTGAAGGAAATGCATGAAGCTCCCTGGGTTTTAACTTCAAAGGAGTATTTAAAAGAACATTTAGAATCTGAATGTTATGATGTAAGTAATGTATTTGATTGGTTTGGTCTTGCATTACTTGGGGCAGCATGAGAAACGGTTGTAACTTGTGCTTCCAGATTCAAGTCAGGGTACAAAGGGTCAGGGCAGTTTTAATCCCCTGTGGTCCACAGAGGTGTATAATGCATTGCACATCAGCCTGTTCCTCAAGAGCCTCTGAATTGTGAATGGAGGGGAACATTGTAACAACTTAGGATCATTTAAAAGAGCTTTCAAAATCAGTTATTTTAATGAGATATTTATTTGTCAGTCTGCCATGTGCCAAATTCTAACACTCCACTTGTTAGAATACTGTGTTCATGTATTCTATTGCAACAACTATTGTGTCTATTGTTTATGTATTATATATTGTTCCGCCAGTAGGTGGTGCTGTTTTTAGATCTCCAGTCGTCTTCTTCTTGCTGATAGATTTTTTCCATCAGCGGTGATTTTTGGATACCGAGGCTTGAGCCTCACTACTCCATCTTCTCGGGTTGGGTTTTAAGTCGCAGGTTTGGATTCTTCTTGGTCTGTGTTTACTTGTCACAGTTGGGTTGGTTTCACAGGGTCTTCGCTGTGATGGGCACTGTTTTTAGATTTCACTGTTCACTGTTTTAATGGTATCTTCTCCTTTGTCTTCAATAAAAACTGCATGGAAGGCTGCAGTCATGTTTTAAAACAGATAAGACTGTGCACACTTTATTTCTGTAGAGCTGTAAAGAATTTCCAGTACCACTCTACTCTCCTTCCCATCACCCACATGCTCATAATCTACATCCCTGGGAAATATCCGGATTTGCCCTGGAGACTCCGGTTTTGAGAGTGCATTACCAGAGGCTGATTCTCCGGATGTGGGGAGTTTCCTCTGAAACTCTGTCCACTTTTGCTCCTTCCCACCCGATTCCTCCCACTTTTCTTCCTTCCCCGCCCAGTTCTTCCCAATTTACGCCCACTTGTGTGATGCCCTGGAAAGCCCCTCCCCCACTTGTAGGTAAACCACACTCCTTTTTGCTGCATTTGCAGCAATTATACATCCCAGTGGCATCAGTGAAGTCCCCAAATGAATGTTCCCAGGTACGATAATCTAACATACAAAAGGTTAAAAAGAAACGTAGTCATATCATTTTTAATTGTAGAGAGGTGTCTTCTGAGCCCCAATTTCCCCCTATTTGGAAGGAGGAAAGTAGTGTATGGGGGAGTGACAGTTGGGGAGGGGGTGACCAGTGTGGAATCTTAGTATCTGACACATAGATTTGTCAGCCGATACTGTCTAACGTGCATAAACTTGCAAATAATATAGCTTAACCCTTTGAGTGCCAGAGGGGTGCACTTGCAGTGCGTTGTGTACCCCTCTGGCATTCAAAGGGTTAATATTTTAAGCAACTATTTAAATTTAAAAATGACTCAAATTACCTATATGATTTTGGAAGCTCTATCAAATGAACCTATGGTGTTACTTTCACTTTAAGGTTGTAACCTTCCATTTCTGAGTGCCAGAGGGGTGCACTTGCAATGCGTTGCGTACCCCTCTGGCATTCAAAGGGTTAATATTTTAAGCAACTATTTAAAGTTAAAAATGACTCAAATTACCTATATGATTTTGGAAGCTCTATCAAATGAACCTATGGTGTACTTTCACTTTAAGGTTGTAACCTTCCATTTATGTTTTTGCAACAAGAAGCCTCATTTAAGTGTCACACACCCAGAACAGCCTCAGTCCTCACTAACCATCTGACTCTGGTATTAAAGGGACAGTAACGCTTAATACTGAAGTCAATATATTTTTTGCAGGGTTTGATTTCAGCTCAGAGTTGCATTTTTTTGGGTGCAGTACCTATGTGACCTGAAATGTTGCAGTGGAGCTGTTGCTAAAGTGTGGGGTTGCACTGTACAGCCCCAAAATGTATCCAAAATGTATCCTAACAGCCGTTTGTTGGGGAGGCGGGCAGAAATCCATCAGTGTACCAAGGCTCACAATGCAGTTCAGGCTTCATTCCCAGGGGAGTAGACCTGCCGATAAAGTTATAACATTAACTCTCATGTCCTAGAGCTGTTACTGTGACGTTCTATATAGAACTGTAGTCAGTGACTCACCTCTCCCATAGAATGTAACATAATAACTGTCATGTGCTAGAGCTGTTACTATCACATTATATATAGAACTGTAGTCAGTGACTCACCGCTCCAATAGAATGTAACATAATAACTGTCATGTTCTAGAGCTGTTACTATCACGTTCTATATAGAACTGTAGTCAGTGACTCACCTCTCCCATAGAATGTAACATAATAACTGTCATGTTCTAGAGCTGTTACTATCACGTTCTATATAGAACTGTAGTCAGTGACTCACCTCTCCCATAGAATGTAACATAATAACTGTCATGTGCTAGACCTGTTTCTATAACATTCTATGGAAAACTGTAGTCAGTGACTCACCTCTCCCATATAATGCAACAGGATGAACCCCAGTTTAGCTGTAGGTGAGGTCTCCAGATACCATTTTAAAGAGTTATAACTTTGGAACAAAACATCTTGGAGCACTGAGAGTACCCTAGTTAAATTAAAACCCCTCAATATATATTTTTTTAACTAAATGTGTACTACTCCTTTAATAAATATCAGCCTGTTCTCTTAACAGAGAAGCAATTGAATGCAGCCGCTCCTTTCACCTCTAACGAGTACAAGTCTGTAACACTTTACATCAATTTCTTACTGAAAATGAAAACAGGACAGCACTGCTTAAATAGCTAGCGATACCGATCATGAGTATACACGTGCAGCAGTATCATCAAGATGCTTAATGCCATAAAATCAATAGGTTTAGAAATCCTATTATCTGGTCTCTGGTTGAATGTGCCACGAGGAAATTCCACTCCTTTCTTCATCTGAAGTTTTTCTTTTTTTCCTGTTAACGAATCTTCAAGAGTGGAATGACTATTGTCTTTGCCAAGAGTTTATGTACAGAGACATGCCAAGGTTTAACTCAGCATAAACAGGGAAAATGAGATCCCGGGAGCTTTTAAAAGGAAAAAAACTGATGTTTAACCCATTGAGTGACTGAGCGGTATCCAACTCATTGCATTGCAATGCTTTTGGATACCACTCTGGCACTCAAAGGCAGTGGCGTAACTAAAAGGGTCGCACCTGCGACTGGGTCCGTCACTCCAGGGTCCCGGTCGCCCCCTGCAACCCCCTTGCCTGACGCCTGCAATTAAGAAATGCAGAGCGCTGGGGCTCTGCATTACAAGAGTGCCAGTCTGCCAGAGGGAGGTCAGTATTCCCTCCTGCAGACCGGCACGCTCATAATGGAGAGCGCTGGGAGATGACATCATCATGACATCATCTCCAAGCACTCTGCATTACGGAAGAGGACCACGCAGGAGGAAAGGTCTGTGCATAAGGAGGCACAGACCTGTCCTCTGCCCCTGGACCACCAGGGAGGTAGGAGATTTAGGGTCACTGTGGAGATTGGGGGGCAATGTGGAAGGGGAAATGTGGAGATTGTGGGGCATTGTGGAAGGGGAAATGTGGTGATTGGGGGGCAATGTGGAGATGGGAGCAATGTGAAAGGAACAATGTGGTGATTGGGGGGCAATGTGGAGATGGGAGCAATGTGAAAGGAACAATGTGGAGATGAAGGGGGCATTGTGGAAGGGGTAATGTGGTGATTGGGGGGCAATGTGGAGATGGCAGCAATGTGAAAGGCACAATGTGGAGATGAAGGGGGCATTGTGGAAGGGGTAATGTGGCAATGGGGGGCAATGTGGTTGAGGGGGGCCAATATGGTCGGGGGACCCATGGCAATTCTTGCACCAGGTCCCTGTGGCTTCTAGTTACACCGCTGCTCAAAGGGTTAATTGCTGCACGAAAGGAGATTTTTACTTGTAAGATGTTAAGCCAGAAAGTATCCAGAGCCATCCTACAACTTCACAGACACATTTGATTCAAAAGCAACTACACCAATCTTGGCTTCAATAAAAGGTATGTCACTCACCAGCTGAGATGGAGACATGGTGCAGAGTGGAGAGATGAGTCGAATCATCAGTGTCACAACATGAAGAGAAAATCCACCTCACTCGATGTACTTCAATAAAATCACCTCTTTATTAGGAAAGGAACACAGAACACTGAGGAATCATAGTCTCATGCATTCCGCACCTACAGTGCTTACTCATAGACTAACAACATTCAACAAACCACCATCTTTATGCAGAGGAAACTAACTGCTACACATTCAAATGGACCAATCCACAATAATGATCAATTAATTCTCCCTGTACCTTTGTAGCAAGGGGAATAATTAACTCCTTAAGAGCGGCTAGATTGCCATATTTCATTGGCATTGCTACAAAGGTACAGGGAGAATTAATTGATAGCTATTGTGAATTGGTCCCTTTGAACATGGAGCCGTTAGATTCCTCTGCATAAAGATGGTGAAATGTTGAATGTTAAGTTAGTCTATTAGTAGACACTGTAGGTACGAAATGCGTGAGATTATGATTCCTCTGTGTTCTGTGTTCCTTTCCTAAAAAAGAAGTGATACAGGGACAATTAATTGATAGCTATTGTGAATTGGTCCCTTTGAATATGGAGTAGTGTTGAGCGAGCACCACGATGCTCGGGTGCTCGGGTGCTCTGACCGAGCACCCCCTGAGGCTCGAGTGCTCGGCCGAGCACCCGAGCCCCATAGAAATGAATGGGGCGACACCAGGCACCCCCTGCTCTGATGAGGGGAGGGTGCCTGGTCAATGCCCCCTTCATCTCCGCTATGCCCCCTTCATCTCCGAATGCCCCCTTCAGCTCCGCAATGTCCCCCTTCAGCTCCGCTATGCCCGTCTTCCACAATGTGCCCCTTCATCTCTGCTATGCCCCTCTTCCACAATGTGCCCCTTCATCTCCGCTATGCCCCTCTTCCACAATGTCCCCCTTCATCTCCTCTATGCCATAGAGGAGATGAAGGGGGACATTGTGGAAGAGGGGCATAGCGGAGATGAAGGGGCACATTGTGGAAGAGGGGCATAGCGGAGATGAAGGGGCACATTGTGGAAGACGGGCATAGCGGAGATGAAGGGGGACATTGTGGAAGAGGGGCATAGAGTCTATGCCCCTCTTCCACAATGTCCCCCTTCATCTCCGCAATGCCCCCTTCATCTCCGCAATGCCCCCGTACCTCCAGTCCCTGGTGGTCCAGCGGAGCTTCTTCGGATCTGTGCCTCTTCCGGCACAGATCCCCGCCACCCGAACATGTCGGGCGAGCACATGGCGGTACTCGACGAGTACCGCCATGTGCCGAGCAGAGCGATGCTCGAGCCGATCCGAGCATCGGCCGAGCATGCTCGCTCATCACTAATATGGAGCTGTTAGTTTCCTCTGCATAAAGATGGTGAATTGTTGAATGTTAAGTTAGTCTATTAGTAAGCACTGTAGGTACGAAATGCGTGAGAGTATGATTCCTCTGTGTTTTGTGTTCCTTTCCAAATAAAGAAGTGATTTTATTGAAGTACATTGAGTGTGGTGGATTTTCTCTTCCTTCATTTCATGGGACACCAGGTAGGGTATCAGTTTGAGGCCCCCCACTCTATGCTTGCTCACATATACTTAATTCGCCATGACGCACCTGACTCCGGGCTTCAGCCACATTGTTACAATACTCATCAAACAGCAAGTGCAGTTCCATCCCTCCTAGTCCTTATTTCCACTCACCACCCCAAGCCAAGCATCAACCCAAAAGGGGACTGAGAAGAGTGGCAGATGGGTGTTGGGGTAGAGACAGAGGCTGAAGAGTAAAACTGAAAGGAAGGGGGTAGAGGGGTCTGAAGATGACAGTAAAAGAAGTGACAGACAATGGCTGAAGGACAAACAGAGAGAGAAGAACTGATTGACTTGCGTACCTCTCTGCCACTCAAAGAGTTAAGTTGTGAATGGTTCAATGTGCAAGGGAATCAGAGTATCTCTTTGCTCATTATCCATTCACCCATTCAGCAATTGCCTGGATCGTATCTGGCCATCGCTTATCCTATATAATAATTCGCTAGAATGTTTTTCAGAAGCCGTCATGCTCAGTAGAGGCTGCCCGAACGCACGGAATGCTGGGAGCACGGAATGCTGAGTGCACGGAATGCTGGGAGCACAGAATGCTGGGAGCACAGAATGCTGGGAGCATGCAATGCTCGGAGCACCGAATGCTGGGAGGTGTAGGAATGCTGGGAGCACAGAATGCTGGGAGCACGGAATGCTGAGAGGTGTAGGAATGCTGGGAGCACAGAATGCTGGGAGCATGGAATGCTGGGGGTACGGAATGCTGGGAGCACGGAATGCTGGGAGTTCTGTGCTGGGAGCATTCTGTGCTTTAGGGCAGTCTCTACAGTGCATGACTGCGTCGGCAGCAGGATACAGAGCAGGACATGGGCTTTTACACTAGTTCATTAATAACAGATGGACAGATAGATCTGCCAGTTTCATCTGCCAGCTTCAAGCTGGGATCCCTTTACAATCAACAGGGCAAACACATCCATATATATATGCACTGTATATGTATGCATGGGTATATTGCAGGACTGGTACCATTTATCCAATTTTCCCTGATTCACATTCACAAAGCAGGGAAATAGCACATATTATTCATGAATACCCAAAGGTTATCCATCATTGCTAGCAAAGAGTAGCGTATTTGATACACAGCCTTTCCCGCACTTTGATGAATTTCATCCTAAGTGTTTTTTCATTTCATCTGATTGTAGATCTAACAAGAACTGCTGAGTGGCTGCATCTTACAATCATGTTTCTAGAATAATAATATGAAAAAGATGTTGTATCTCATTCCAGCTAAATAGGGCAGGGAAGGTATGTAATGAACTTGGCATTTACCAAATAATTGGTTAATGAAGTGAAAAGTCAGCAAGAAAACTGATCAAAGGATCAGTCACCAGCCTTAACTCCCCAGGGGCCTTGAGTTTCATTAACACATCGTGCATTTCAAATTTTCAATATAAATTGTCTTTCATTTTATACGGCAAGTTCCTCGCTCCCCGTCGCTGATGTGAGTTCGGCATATTTATGTGCTGTATGGATTTTATTGCACAGCAATGTTCCTAGGCACTTCAGTCATGTAATTAACAAATAAATACGTAATTAAATATAAATTAAATGCATCATAACGAAATGGATTGAGGTTTTAATACGGCTACATAGATTAGCAAAACAATAGATCTCAAATTGGCAATCCCTTTAGAATTTTTATGACGGCCCTGAAAAGCAAGGTATTCTTACATTTTTACAATTCATAAAATATAAGTGAGCGTAAATAACCATAAATATGTTTTTATTCAATAAACGCGAAATACATTGTTTGAAAGCTGCCTGCAGCCAAAAATGCAAGAGAGGGAAAATATATTGACATTACAGTGAAAAAAAAAAGAAACATAGTAATTAAAGAGCAGTAAACATTTTTTAGGAAAAAAAATACATTAAAGGGCTTTTCCTGTTGAAGAGTGTTCACTGTTGAGAGATGTGTCATTCAAAAGTCATTATAGCCCATTAAAAAAGGTAGATCTAGTTTTCTTTCTAATCATCAGGCATTGCTGTTCCTGGCACTTAATATGGAGACACTTAGTCTATGACTCAAGTTTTTTGGAAACAATTTGGTACTGTTGCTAACAGTTTCATTAAAAAACCTAATGTTTGAGAGGTTATAACTTTTTTTTGTTTTGTTTTTTTATTAAATAAACAAGGTTACTGGTGTTTTAACCCTTTCAATGCTAATAAGGTATCCAACGCATTTTGTTGCAATGTGTTGGATATCTATAAGGCACTCAAAGGGTTTTCGTAGTTTGTTTGCCAACACTATATCACACTTATAGTGGGTCACTACACTTCAGATAGAAAGATCTTTAATCATAACACTCACCCAGTCCTGTGGTGATGGTGGACCCTGTGCTACTCCCAACAACCTCAGCCCCAGGTTTCTACATACGGGAAGACAATGGATGGGAGTGACAGATCAGCCTAATCACAAGAAAGCCAGTACAATCAATTCAAATAAAATTCTTTCTTTCTTTATAAAGTATAAAGCATTCCATTTGGCATGGTGAACACAGGAGAACATGATCCGCCTAATGCATTTTGTGATTCAAGAGTACTTAGTCATAATGCTTTTCGTGATTCAAGATCACTTAGTCAAATGACTAGTTGATCTTGGATCACAAAACGCGTTAGGTGGATCGTGTTCTCCTGTGTCCTCCATGCCAAATGGAGTGTTTTATACTTTATAAATAAAGAAAGAATTTTATTTGAATTGATTGGACTGGCTTTCTTGAGAATAGGCGGATCTGTCGAGCATTCCAGTGTCTTCCCTTCATAGTTTGTTGGTGCTAACATGCTTTATGGAAGTTTTTAACACAATTTGAAAATAGAAACCTATTTTTTTAAATCCCTTAGATTATAGGGTTATCTTCAACATATTTATTGATTAAAGGGATAGTAATGTTTCATAATAAAAGCAGCTCTAATTAATCATCATAGTGTCTGGACTTTGGAGAGTGTTATTTCAATTCTGTCAGAGTTGTAGTTCAAGAGTAATTCAATGACAAAGTATCCCCCTCCCACCCCTTTTACTGATGTAACACTGCTCAGCCAGAGTAGAAGGGTGATGCCCAGGTAGATTGTAGAGAGGGACAATCTTCAATTAAGATAAGGGAAAAACCTGAAAAACTTGCCAAGGGGGGGCAGGGCCTTCATTGTTCTCATTGGAAGAAGATTGTCCCCTTCTGTTATCTGTCAGGTCTATGG
>CM074719.1:21429962-21562462 GCA_037306005.1 Rhinophrynus dorsalis
ACAAATACAATTTCCAAATGTCTGTTTGATTTAAAAATAGCTTTTATCCCCTTAAACGTAGAGAGGTCTCCAAAACATTGCTCAAATTGATGGAGACATCTTTCTCTATGTGAGCTATACATACACTGCCTTAGACATCTCTCTAGCTTTCAAGGGGTTAAAAGTCCCATTTTAACCCCTTAACGACCCTTGACGGTCATAGTACGTCAAGGGTCGATTTGACTTAACGACCGATGAAGTACTATGACCGTCATCGAGTTCCGGGCTCCCCCAGCGGCTGCACGCCGTTCGGGGACTCCGGAACGCAACGGAGCAATAAAAAAAAATTGCTCAGTGGTCGTTAACTCACTTCCGCTTCCGGATTCCCCTGTCGTTAAGGAGTTAATCAACACGAGTATTGAAAATATTTATCAGCAATGATGCAATTGCTTCAGAATTGCACCACTGTATCTTATCTTAGTACATCAGTCTGAGTTTGAGATGAGAGTTAATCAGCCAATAGATCTGGTTACATGATGGAAATTTTGTCCATAAAATACCCCACTTTTAACCTCTTCAAGGGATAGTGATGTTTCAGAATAAAAGCAGCTCCAATTAATCTTCATAGTATTTGGGCCATAGAGAGTGTTATTTCAATACTGTCAGAGTTGTAGTACAAGAGTAACTGGATGATAGATTATTCCCCTCCCGCCCCTTTTACTGATGTAACACTGCTCACCTCAGAGCAGCAAGACTGTCCGGATGGATCACAGAGATGGACAATCTTCAGTGATCATAAGGGAAAACCTGTCAAGGGGGCAGTGTTTTCCCTTATGATCACAGTAAGAAGATTGTCGCTTGCTGTGACCTGTCCGGTCAAGAGACCAGATTCCACATCTGATGGGAGGTGGCTTAAACTAGGTAAAAGGGGTGGGAGGTGGGATACTTTATCATTCAATTACTCTTGTACTACAACTCTGACAGTACTGAAATAACACTCTCCATGGCCCAAATATTATGAAAATTAATTGGAGCTCCTTTTATTTTGAAACATTACTATCCCTTTAAGGACCGTCACAAGTGTCTGTGCTTTAAAGGGATAGTAATATTTCTATTAAAGTGCAGCTCCGAGTATTCTATATGTTTTTATAACAAGTAGCATTATGTTGAATTACAGCTCTGTAGTTCAAAAGATATTCAAGCTGAAAGGACCCCCTCCAGCCCCTTTCTCTGTGTCATGCTGCCTCTAAATGTAGTCCGGATAGAGAGCGGCAAGGGACAATTTTCGGTAAGCAAAAAGAATATTGTCCCTCGCTGCATCCGTCCGGTCCCACAAACAGATTGCAGATCTGATGGGACACGGCCAGAAGTGGCGGGAGGGGGATCCTTTCAGCTTGAATATCTTTTGAACTATAGAACTGTAAGTAATTAAACATAGCGCTACATGTTATAAAAAAAAACATATAGAAGACTTGGCACTGCACATTAAAACTTTGAGTGCCAGATGGGTATGCAACGCATTGCTTTGCAATGCATTGCGTACCCCTCTGGCACTCAAAGGGTTAATATAGACATTACTATCCCTTTAAGGACTGGTGACGGTCCTGGCACATCATGACTTTTTTTTTTATTAAAGAGCTCCTGCGGTCGCACTGTGATGGCGATGGGAGTCTACAAGGGAATGCACTAAAACCAGAGCAGTCCGTTTCAGCCTCTCTTTCGGAGTGGCGGTACATGTGATCGCTCACATGTGCCAGGTCCCCAAAGGCAGTCTGTGCTGTCCTTTAGGTTAAAGGGATAGTAATACTTTATTATTACTGTCCCCCATATTGTACATATTTGTAAAATAATGTAATAGCCCCCAGGTTCATCTCTCAAACCTTTTTGGTTTGAGAGATAACCGAAGGCAAAGTTCCCCCCTCCCTCCCCCTTCCCTGAAGTCAGCGTTGTGCTGACTGCAGGGATATCCAGTCTGACATTCATTGTGCGGCTCTGCAAGTGAGCCGAGATCTCGTTAGTGACAAAGAATTATTACACTAAAATGGTCTTCTACGTGTGCTTGCAAACCAATCACACTGCAAACCAAGCACACGTAGAAGACCGTTTTAGTGTAATAATTCTTTGTCACTAACGAGATCTCGGCTCACCTGCAGAGCCGTATGATTAAAGTCAGACCGGGTATCCCTGCAGTCAGCACAACTCTGACTTCAGGGAAGGGGGAGGGAGGGGGGAACTTTGCCTTTGGTTATCTCTCAAACCATAAAGGTTTGAGAGATGAACCTGGGGGCTATTGCATTATTTTACAAATATCTACAATATGGGGGATAGTAATAATAAAGTATTACTATCCCTTTAACAGAACCCAGGTCCGCTGGTCCATAAGTGGTTAAACAGAAAACTTTATTACACATTTAAATTCATGAAAGAGACAGGATAAGCCTCAGGGCCTCCTTCACACATAACTGACGGTTTTTGAATGCACGAGGCATGAACTGGTACGGCTAGACTGCTGAATCAGCTCACATTAGTCAGTGTAACCCTCTGTGTGCCAGGAAGGATTGAAATGCATTGCAGAGTGATTCCAGCACTCTAAAGGTTAATAGTATTTGTCACACCTGCTCCGTACATCTGCTTCTCATTATTATGGGCAAACACGTTATTACTTTCTCTGATAACATTGAGGGAATTGGGGACCTTTGTGATATTCAACAAACTTCAGTTCTGTGTCGCTCATTAAACTTTCCCTTTGATGGATTACGCAGCCGCTGCCAAAAAACCTGTGTTACAACACTCTGAGAAGTGGCAAAAAAATATGTCGAGGCATCGGATGCCTGAAGTTCTTTTGTGCTTGGCATGAAGCGACACCTTCGATATACCCCTGAAGCACTGGGGAGTTCGGAAACTGTGCCAGAATTCAAGATGGGTAATAAGAGAAAAAAAGTAATGATTCAGAGCACGTGATGCAGTGAGATTTCTAATAAGAAAGAGGAAGAGAACGATGAGCGTCCGGGGATTCCGAAAAACAATGAGAGAATGTCATGAATAGAAAAGACAATGGAATGCAGAGAGTTATCAAAGCTTAATAACAATGAAAAGATGAGCAGATACCACAAAGGCAAAATGTATAATTATTAAGAGATGGTAGTTTTCTTTAAACCTTTTGCGTGCCAGAAAGGTATCCACTGCATTGTATATATAAGTGTATCACCCTGGTGTCTCTGTGTTTAGGAGATCACACTGTGTGGTGTGTATATAAGTGTATCACCCTGGTGTCTCTGTGTTTAGGAGATCACACTGTGTGGTGTGTATATAAGTGTATCACCCTGGTGTCCCTGTGTTTAGGAGATCACACTGTGTGATGTGTGTATAGAAGTGCATCACCCTGGTGTCCCTGTGTTTAGGAGATCAGACTGTGTGGTGTATATATAAGTGTATCACCCTGGTATCCCTGTGTTTAGGAGATCAGACTGTGTGGTGTGTATATAAGTGTATCACCCTGGTGTCCCTGTGTTTAGGAGATCAGACTGTGTGGTGTGTATAGAAGTGTATCACCCCAGTGTCCCTGTGTTTAGGAGATCAGACTGTGTGGTGTGTATAGAAGTGTATCACCCTGGTGCCCCTGTGTTTAGGAGATCAGACTGTGTGGTGTGTATATAAGTGTATCACCCTGGTGTCCCTGTGTTTAGGAGATCAGACTGTGTGATGTGTATATGAGTGTATCACCCTGGTGTCCCTGTGTTTAGGAGATCAGACTGTGTGATGTGTATAAGTGTATCACCCTGGTGTCCCTGTGTTTAGGAGATCAGACTGTGTGGTGTTTATATGAGTGTATCACCCTGGTGTCCTGTGTTTAGGAGATCAGACTGTGTGGTGTTTATATGAGTGT
This sequence comes from Rhinophrynus dorsalis, assembly GCA_037306005.1. Taxonomy (NCBI): domain Eukaryota; kingdom Metazoa; phylum Chordata; class Amphibia; order Anura; family Rhinophrynidae; genus Rhinophrynus; species Rhinophrynus dorsalis. The sequence goes on from CM074719.1 coordinate 21,433,828, forward strand.
ATCACCCTGGTGTCCTGTGTGTAGGGGATCAGACTGTGTGGTGTGTATATGAGTGTATCACCCTGGTGTCCCTGTGTTTAGGAGATCAGACTGTGTGGTGTGTATATAAGTGTATCACCCTGGTGTCCCTGTGTTTAGGATATCAGACTGTGTGGTGTGTATATAAGTGTATCACCCTGGTGTCCCTGTGTTTAGGATATCAGACTGTGTGGTGTGTATAGAAGTTATCACCCTGTTGTCCCTGTGTTTAGGAGATCAGACTGTGTGGTGTGTATAGAAGTGTATCACCCTGGTGTCCCTGTGTTTAGGAGATCAGACTGTGCGGTGTTTATATAAGTGTATTACCCTGGTGTCCCTGTGTTTAGGAGATCAGACTGTGTGGTGTGTATATAAGTGTATCACCCTGGTGTCCCTGTGTTTAGGAGATCACACTGTGTGGTGTATAGAAGTGTATCACCCTGATGTCCCTGTGTTTAGGAGATCAGACTGTGTGGTGTGTATATAAGTGTATCACCCTGGTGTCCCTGTGTTTAGGAGATCACACTGTGTGGTGTATAGAAGTGTATCACCCTGGTGTCCCTGTGTTTAGGAGATCAGACTGTGTGATGTGTATATAAGTGCATTACCCTGGTGTCCCTGTGTTTAGGAGATCACACTGTGTGGTGTGTATATAAGTGTATCACCCTGGTGTCTCTGTGTTTAGGAGATAACACTGTGTGGTGTGTATATAAGTGTATCACCCTGGTGTCCCTGTGTTTAGGAGATCAGACTGTGTGATGTTTATATAAGTGTATCACCCTAGTGTCCCTGTGTTTAGGAGATCAGACTGTGTGATGTGTATATAAGTGCATCACCCTGGTGTCCCTGTGTTTAGGAGATCAGACTGTGTGGTGTGTATATAAGTGTATCACCCTGGTGTCCCTGTGTTTAGGAGATCACACTGTGTGATGTGTGTATAGAAGTGCATCACCCTGGTGTCCCTGTGTTTAGGAGATCAGACTGTGTGGTGTATATATAAGTGTATCACCCTGGTATCCCTGTGTTTAGGAGATCAGACTGTGTGGTGTGTATATAAGTGTATCACCCTGGTGTCCCTGTGTTTAGGAGATCAGACTGTGTGGTGTGTATAGAAGTGTATCACCCCAGTGTCCCTGTGTTTAGGAGATCAGACTGTGTGGTGTGTATAGAAGTGTATCACCCTGGTGCCCCTGTGTTTAGGAGATCAGACTGTGTGGTGTGTATATAAGTGTATCACCCTGGTGTCCCTGTGTTTAGGAGATCAGACTGTGTGATGTGTATATGAGTGTATCACCCTGGTGTCCCTGTGTTTAGGAGATCAGACTGTGTGATGTGTATAAGTGTATCACCCTGGTGTCCCTGTGTTTAGGAGATCAGACTGTGTGGTGTTTATATGAGTGTATCACCCTGGTGTCCTGTGTTTAGGAGATCAGACTGTGTGGTGTTTATATGAGTGTATCACCCTGGTGTCCTGTGTGTAGGGGATCAGACTGTGTGGTGTGTATATGAGTGTATCACCCTGGTGTCCCTGTGTTTAGGAGATCAGACTGTGTGGTGTGTATATAAGTGTATCACCCTGGTGTCCCTGTGTTTAGGATATCAGACTGTGTGGTGTGTATATAAGTGTATCACCCTGGTGTCCCTGTGTTTAGGATATCAGACTGTGTGGTGTGTATAGAAGTTATCACCCTGTTGTCCCTGTGTTTAGGAGATCAGACTGTGTGGTGTGTATAGAAGTGTATCACCCTGGTGTCCCTGTGTTTAGGAGATCAGACTGTGCAGTGTTTATATAAGTGTATTACCCTGGTGTCCCTGTGTTTAGGAGATCAGACTGTGTGGTGTGTATATAAGTGTATCACCCTGGTGTCCCTGTGTTTAGGAGATCACACTGTGTGGTGTATAGAAGTGTATCACCCTGATGTCCCTGTGTTTAGGAGATCAGACTGTGTGGTGTGTATATAAGTGTATCACCCTGGTGTCCCTGTGTTTAGGAGATCACACTGTGTGGTGTATAGAAGTGTATCACCCTGGTGTCCCTGTGTTTAGGAGATCAGACTGTGTGATGTGTATATAAGTGCATTACCCTGGTGTCCCTGTGTTTAGGAGATCACACTGTGTGGTGTGTATATAAGTGTATCACCCTGGTGTCTCTGTGTTTAGGAGATAACACTGTGTGGTGTGTATATAAGTGTATCACCCTGGTGTCCCTGTGTTTAGGAGATCAGACTGTGTGATGTTTATATAAGTGTATCACCCTAGTGTCCCTGTGTTTAGGAGATCAGACTGTGTGATGTGTATATAAGTGCATCACCCTGGTGTCCCTGTGTTTAGGAGATCAGACTGTGTGATGTTTATATAAGTGTATCACTCTGGTGTCCCTGTGTTTAGGAGATCAGACTGTGTGGTGTGTATATAAGTGTATCACAATGCTCCACAGCAATACAACCCACAGTAATGTTTGTTTAAACTTCATTATATGTGTTTATACATTAGTCTGTGTAAATACAATTGATCTAAGTCATTAATTTAGTTACACAAAGGTGTCGGTAGGTCTTGAAATAACCTAAAAATCATATGTAATGCTCCGCCCACCAGCCACACCCCCAGTAACGCCACATAAACACAAGTGTCCCTCTTTGGCCATTTGAAATATTACTGATACTTTACCTGCTTCAGTCTGAGAAAACAGACAGCAACTGTTATGTCGGCTTGCATGGAAATCACATCCCTGGCTGATTGGAAATGCTATTTCAAAAATTCACAGGGGGCCATTTGAATTTCCTGGCCATAGCAAAGTAAGTGGATGTTATTATTAGGAATTGTAAATGCTCTTATAAATTCAAGGTGACAGGTCCACTACAAATCCTGACCTACCTGTCTAGCAATCAGCTTTGTGTTACAGTCCTATGACTCATCACATAATCGCACAGCAACAAAATACAGATTGCTTCATGTGAAACCAGCTGAGTGTTTCTATGAGCAGAGAACAGAAGAGCGTCCTTCATAACTCAGAAGTACATCGAGCAGCATGGAAACACAATCCACTTCATAAATAAATCTTTACTCCGAAAGGGATTATACTTAGTGCTAATCAAAATGGTAATTATAACTCAGCATGCAAAGTTTTTTTTTCCTTCTATTCCTTTAATAAACACTTTACATCATCCATCTCGGGGGAAATAATATTTGGTATTATTACTAAGTGGCGTTTTCCTCCTGGGTGAAGGACAAATTTCTACTTTACAGTAGGAATAAGACTCTGGCATAGACACATCACTTTAATTAATGGCAAGATCTTTCCATCGCATGGCATCACATGGGTTTTGAAGCAATCTGATAATTTATTTTATATTAAATAACTTTTTCATTCTCTGTACTGCTGCCAATCATACTGCAAATCAATGATTTTTGTTTTTTGAGTACAGACAAAGTGCCAAGAATGTTTGCAAAACACTCTCCAACATTCTGCCTAGGGTGACCACATTCTGCCATTCCGGGACATGTGGTCACCCTAGTCTCGCGGCTGCGGCTCCCGCCGGTGCTGACCATCTTTCTGAGGCTGACATAGTAAGAGTTCCCAGTGGGAACAGCCTCAGAGAGATGGTCAGCGCCGACGGGAGCCTCAGCCGCGGATCTCACTTGCAGCACCAGCATACCTGCTCCATCCCAGCTGTCTTGCACGTACCAGTCCAGTCAGCCAATGAAATGTATTTGCTCTATGGTCTTCATTGGCTGGCTCAGCCAGCCAATGAGGACCATATAGCAAATACATTTCATTGTCTGGCTGGACTGGTGCGTGTTGCTTCATTCCGGTAATCTTTGTTGTCCTGATGGGGGGGAGACCAGGGACGCGGGACACAGCCCCCAATAAGGGACAGTCCCGGGCATTCCAGGACGTGTGGTCACCCTAATTCTGCCTGATCAGAGATGAGCCGATTGTTTCACAGAACCAAAAGGCTGGTTCACTGAAAGCTACAGTAATGTCCCAGAAAAAATCACTAGAGTTTTGTAGAGGTTATAAAAATAAATGATATGACACAAATCCTATCTCTCAAATAGCTATGGTTTGAGAGATATCCTCAATTAAAGTTCTCCCCTCCCTCCCCTTCTCCTGACATCTTCTGTAAGCTGACTTCAGGAGTTCCTGCTCTGGGGACCGACAGGTGGCTCTTCAACAGAGCTGCAATAGCACGATTTTAAAAGAAATTCTTCATTGGAACGGTCTACAAAGTGTGCTTGGTTTGCAAACACACTTTGTAGACTGTTCCAAATAAGTGTTTCTTTTTAAATCAAGCTATTGCGGCTCTGCTGAAGAGCCTCCTCGTGTCGGCCGACACGGATCTCCTCCTGTCAGCTTTACAGCAGATATCAGGACAAGAGGAACTTTAACGGAGGATATCTCGCAAACCTTAGCAGTTTGAGAGATAGGATTTGTGTCATATTGTTTATTTTTTTAACCTCTACAAAACGCTAATCATTTTTTATGGGACATTACTGTCCATGGAAGATGACAGAGTGGGTTATGCACTAAGGTGTGATAAAGAGGTGATAAAGTGGAGATGACTTCTCCAGGGATATCACGTCCCCAGTTCCTATGTTATTCTCTGGAGCCAATGTACAAATTCTCAAGTGGGGGAGCTCTTAGTGCATAGGATGTACAGAATAACATAGAAATTGGAGAAGTAATTTTACCTACACTTTATCAACTCTTTTTCAGGGGCGGACTGACCATCGGGCATTCGGTCACGGGCCCTCGGTCCGTGACCGAAGGGGGCCCGCCGCCACTTCCAGAGCTGCTCAGCAGCTCTCTTACAACGGCCGCCGGCGCGCCGTTCTAGTAATACAGAGCGCTGGGAGATGACATCATCTCCCAGCCTCTGCATTACTAGAGACGCGCGGGACATTGCAGTGGTAAGCCACGCCGCTAGACCACCAGGGACTGCAGGTAGGGGCATGGTGGAGATGAAGGGGGGTATTGTGGAGATGAAGGAGCGATGTGGAGAAGGGTGCATTGTGGAGATGGGGGCATTGAGGAAGGGGCAATGTGGAGATGAAGGGGGTATTGTGGAAGGGGGCATTTTGGAGATGAAGGGGGTATTGTGGAAGGGGGCATTGTGGAGATGAAGGGGGTATTGTGGAAGGGGGCATTGTGGAGATGAAGGGGGGGTTGTGGAAGGGGGCATTGTGGAGATGAAGGGGGCAATATTGTGGAGATGAGATCAAGGGGGCATTGTGGAGAGAAGGGGGCATTGTGGAGATGAGATCAAGGGGACATTGTGGAGAGAAGGGGGCAATGTGGAGAGAAGGGGGCATTGTGGAGATGAGATCAAGGGGGCATTGTGGAGAGAAGGGGGCATTGTGGAGAGAAGGGGGCATTGTGGAGATGAGATCAAGGGGGCATTGTGGAGATGAAGGGGGGATTGTGGAAGGGGCAATGTGGAGATATAGGGGGCATTGTGGAGAGAAGGGGGCATTGTGGAGAGAAGGGGGCATTGTGGAGATGAGATCAAGGGGGCATTGTGGAGAGAAGGGGGCATTGTGGAGATAGGGGGCATTGTGGAGATGAGATGAAGGGGGCAATGTGGAGATAGGGGGCATTGTGGAGATGAGATGAAGGGGGCAATGTGGAGATAGGGGGCATTATGGAGATGAGATGAAGGGGGCAATGTGGAGATAGGGGGCATTGTGGCGATGAGATGAAGGGGGCAATGTGGAGATAGGGGGCATTGTGGCGATGAGATCAAGGGGGCATTGTGGAGAGAAGGGGGCATTGTGGCAATGAGATGAAGGGGGCATTGTGGAGGTGGAAGGGGCATTGTGGAGATTTCTGCAGGGGGCCCAGACCTCTTTGTGGACCAGGGGCCCTGGGTCCTGTCAGTCCGCCCCTGCTCTTTTTTACACCTTAGTGTATAACCCCCCAAAGAGGCTCATGTAGTAAGAATACCTGGAGCAATATGCAGGTAAATCATACATCAAATCTATCATTCTCAGTGACGTCAATTGATTTAACCCCTTTAATGTCTGAGAGGTGTCGGACGCAGGTAGATGCATTTTCAGTGCAATATTGATCAGTTATTTACAGGCTGTGAGCTCTGGAAAGCAGGGTCCTCTTACACTTTTGTTTCCAATGCCTTTTAACCCTGTGAGCACCATGCATTGGATACCCCTTTGGTGCTTACTAGACTTGTGCAAATCGGTACGTCTGATTTCGGATGAATAAGGGTCATTTGGTGTCATTTGAGCAGTCTGAAAGGTAAATATCATTTTTTTTTTTTTTTTTTTTTTAAACTGAATCAGAACAGATGACGGATGATGACTACCCGCGCGCGCGATACTTTCCCTTCCTCTCTAGTCCAATTAGCTTCTACGTTTCATGATGGGGGTTGGACTAATGACACGTCAGACACCCAGACAGCCTGCATTTCCTCTTAGTCCATTGATGGAGCTCAGAGAGAGCAGAAGGAGATAGAGAGTGTCCAGTTGTCGTGTAGGCAGGCAGCCAGCATTAGTACCTTATTGTCACTGCAAGGGAGAGTCATCTTTGTTCCTGTGCAAAATCTAAAAAATATTAAGAATTTGTATTTCATAGTTTTCAGAGTGACGCAGCCAGTCTCACAGCTGTGTAGGCAGGCCTAGTACCTTATTGCCACCGCAAGGGAGAGTCATTTTTTAAAGTAGGTAAAATTCAGCTGAATAATTTGGACTGTCGCCGCATTTCGCCCAAGTCGAACAGTTCTGGTCCGAAATGCGGATCCTCTGAACGACAAAAAAAAAAAAAAAAGAAAAGTCCGAAATCGAATTTTACAGAATTTTTTTGCCTTGCACAAGTCTAGTGCTTACAGGGTTAATGTTGATCATAAATATCCTTTTAGATTATACCAAATGCATTGTATACCCCTCTGGTGCTCACAGTTAGATTATACCATTGCACATTGTTCTGTTGTCTTGTTCAAGTATTGTACAACACTGCAGCATCTGTAGGAGCTTTATAAATACGAGGTATGATAATAATACACTGAGAGCAAAGGATCCTGGGAGATGAAAAAAAAACCTTGCAACAAATCTTATCTACATCTTATGTAAAACACATCAACGTGCATGAACAATGCATGGCAAGGTGTTCAAAATGTACCTATTTTATACCATACGGTTTCACTGCTACAAACCCAGGGCTGGAATTCTCAACAGGCAGAGTAGGCAACTGTCGAGAGGTCCAAATGTTGAGGGGCGCTACCTCAGCTTCTTCTGGCTACACCCACATTCTGAACTTTGGGTGTGGTCAGAGCAATATCAATGTCAACCCATCAGTTTTATATACCTTTACATGCCAATATATAACCCGGGAGGTGTCCAGGTTCGATCTGCAAGGGCCGCCAACAGTCCATCATTTAAAGATTTCCCCGATTAAGCACAGGTAAAATAACCAGTGACTCATTTTGATTGGTCCACCTCTGCTATAAAAGGGAAATCCTTAAATCGTGGACGGTTGGTATCTCTTTTTGTTTTCTAGAGTATATAATAGCTACAGTATATATTGGCACTCATATACCAGTCAAGGTAAGACTTAAAAGGAATAGTAATGTATCACAAGAAAAGCAGCTCCAATTAATCTTCATAGTATTTGGGCCATGGAGAGTGTTATATCAATACTGTCAGAGTTGTAGTACAAGAGTAATTGAATGATAAAGTATCCCCCTCCCTCCCCTTTTACTGATGTAACACTGCTCACCTCAGAGCAGCAAGACTGTCCTGATGGATCGCAGAGAGGGACAATCTTCAGTGATCATAAGGAAAAATCTGAAAAACCTGTCAAGGGGGGCAGAGTTTTCCTTATGATCACAGTAAGAAGATTGTCCCTTGTTGTGATCTGTCCGGTCAAGAGACCAGATTCCACATCTGACGGAAGGCGGCTTACACTAGGTAAAAGGGGCAGGAGGGGGATACTTTATTATTCTCCTTGTATAATACATAGCATAATGTAATACACCCCGGACTGCCCATACAAAGCCACATTGTCCTAACCCTACAGCATGTGGCATTAAGAGGAGAGCTCTTAGCATATGGAGCTTAGTAAACTGACATTAGGCAGTGGTAGGGGCTAGCAAATTGATTCCGCTTCTCTTCTTTGCATAAAGACTTCTTCCTACAAGTTAACCAAGAACTTTGATGGCTGCCAGAACCCAATTTTTCTGTTTATCTATAAGATTCACAAACTAGTTTGACATCCGTGAACCAGTGTGTTTTCCTGAGAACCCAAAAGTAGTTTCCTAATCTCACATTTTAATTCATCTGTCAGTCAGGTTTCACCTTTCTCCCTCCCATCTGCAGATACGTCGGCCAATTCAGATGAAAGTAGATGGACAGCCGAGGCCGAGCAAAGTGATCAGACATTCTGAACAGGTGTCCTTAAAAAAAAAATAATTCTGAAACTTCAATTCACGGTTAAAGGAAAACTCATAAGCTTTCTGCACGAATTAGAGTGGCCTCATTATAAAGGCAGAATTGGGGTCATGCAAAGCACAGATTGAAAAACATATTCAGCCTAGTGATTGAGATATGGCTGCCCCCAGACACTGACAATTGTAGTGAGAGAGAGATATTAGGGCAAACACTGGACAATGGAAAAAAAGATATATAGGACCTCCAGTAAACCCAGGCATATAGCTAAGCTAGCGTTTGGGCTACAGTATTAGGGAATTATGTTCAACTGCACAGATTAACTGAATTCCCATGATTTAAATGGGGATTTTATCCTTCTGAGTGCCAGAGGGGTACGCAACACGTTGCTTTGCAATGCATTGCATACCCCTCTGGCTCTTAAACGGTTAACCCCATTAATACTAGTGTTAAATCTAAAATGACTGACTGTCTCTTTAAGTCAGTGTTTCTCAACCAGGGTGCTGTGGCACTTTGGTGTGCCACAGACATCCACTTAGGGCGCCCAACTGTATCTATAATGCACTGACAAAAATGTTAATGTAGGCTTACAACTGTATATTTAAGGATATTACTATGCACAATCAGGGCCGGATTTGCCATTAGGCAAAGTAGGCACCTGCCTACAGGCGCACGCCACCTAGGGGCGCCTGCCACTGTGATTTTTTTTTTTTTTAATCTTTTTTTTTTTATTAAAAAAAAAAAAAAGTAGGCACCTCGTTGGCGCTGCCACCCCCCCTTCCCTATTTCCTACCTTCCCGGCAGGACATGTCTGTGCCTTCTTGGCACAGTCCTGTAGGTGGTGCCAGGGCCGGACTGGCCTACCGGGATACCGGGAAAAATCCCGGTAGGCCGCCAGCACTGGGCTTCCCTGGGGGCCGTCCGGAGCGTCGTAAATAAAAGTGCTACATTTGCCACGCTTGCAGGCCATCACTAAGTAGACGCGACCGGTGGTTGTTCACATCTCGCGGCCGCCTGTTACCTTGCGGCCGCGAGATGTGAACAACCGCCGGTCGCGTTTACTGAGTGATGGCCTGCAAGCGTGGCAAATGTAGCACTTTTATTTAAGAAGCCGGATAGGCTGGCGGTGTGACAGAGCGGGATGCTGGGAGCAGAGACAGAGTCAGACGCCAGACACGATCACAGGCAAGGGGCATGGGGGGAATCAAGAGAATTTATATAGAGGTAAGAGGGGGAAAAAGGCAAAAGGGGGACCAATAGCGGGTAAAAGAGGCAGAGGGGGGTCAAGAGGGAGAAAAAAAAAAGGCAAAAGGAGGGGGGATCAGGAGGGGGAGAAAGTGGCAAAAGGTTGGGATCAAGAGTCAGGAAGGGGAGAGAGAGAGGCAAAAGGGGGATCAAGAGTTAATGAGGGGGAGAAAGAGGCAAAGGGGAGATCAAGAGAGGAAAGTGGGGGGAGGGGAGAAAAAGGTAAAAGGAGGAGGGTCAAGAGGGGGATAAAGAGGCAAAAGGGGGGCATCAGGAAAGGGGAAGAGAGAGGCAAGTGGGAGAGAGAGAGGCAAAAGGGGGATGAAGACAAGAGTCAAGGCTGGATTAAGGCAAGAGGGGGGAAAGAGGCAAAGAGGGGGATCAAGAGGAGGAGAATGGCAAAAGAAAAATCAAGAGGGGTAAAGAGAGGCAACTTGACAAGAGGGGGAATCAAGACTGGGTGAAAGAGGCAGAGGGGAGTCAAGAGTGGGAAAAAAGAGACAAATGGAGGGGGGATCATGAGGCGAAAGGAGGGGCAATCAAGAGGCAAAGGAGGGAGGGACCAAGAGGCAAAAGAAGGAGGATCAGGCCATATGCAAGGGGCAAACCAACTGTTCCAATGAGGGGGGCAAGTTGGAGCTGATGGGGGCAATGTGAGGAGCAATATGGAGATGATGGGGCAAGTTGGAGCTGATGGGGGACAATATGGAGCTGATGAGCATTGTGGAGGTGTCTAGTGTAGTTGGCAAATCGGGGGGGGGGGGGGGGCGCTTCACAGTTCTGTGCCTACAGGCTCCTGAGATGTAAATCCGGCCCTGTGCACAATATGTTTATTTTAGTTTTGAGGTCTAACAATAACTCTGTAATTATGTATTTGTAACCTTCATTGCACCTTAGACAAATGACATAAAATGATAGGAGTGCCCCTGAAAATACCAGACTGAGTGTAAGGTGTGCCTTGAGCAAAAAAAAGCTTGAGAACCACTGCTTTAAATTATATTAACAAACCATTTGTGATGTACAAAGTCAGCAGTATTACTAAACCTAGCTATCACAAAGTTAGTTAAGAATAGCCAAGAGTCCCCTGCCCCCACAATCAGTTACAGCATAGCCTAGCCTTCTGTTCCAACCAATCAAAATGTATATATAAGCAGGCCCGGTCTGGGACAAAAAATAGGCCCGGGCATTTGGGCTGTCGGCCGACGGGGATCGTGAGCGGAGCTTATAATCACGTGCGGTGCGCATGTTGATTGCCCACCCACCAGGAAACTTGTAACGAGGTGGCCATCTTTCAGAAAGTGAAAGACGGCCCAAACTTGTTTAATGATTAATTTTTTTTTAAATGCCTGGACCAGCCCCCCGGGCAAATGCCCAGTATGCTCGATGGCCAGTCCGGGCCTGTATATAAGCATAAACCGTGGTTCTTTATTATAATATAGTTAATCACATATTCATGATGTAATGAGGTTACATAGTGTATACTATCCATGTTTGAACATAAGCAAACTGATGATTCAGGTGTTCTGTTCTTGTGAGGTACTGCTGACCATGTTTAAAGACTGTCCAAGGTATATATATTGAATATACATTATAGGTCAAGACCTGACAGCATATACCACCATGCAGTCAACCATGCCAAAGACCACCACACAGTGATACCACCATGCTGTGCACACTTCATTAACCACTGAAATGCTGCAACAATGCTGTCCGCCATGTCAAAAGCATCCGGTAAGATGCGGTAATGCTGATCATCTTCATGACTCTCTGTCCATCTCTGTCAATCAAAGAAATTAACCCTTCAGATGTGGTTTAACAACTAGACAGGTCTCCAATGCATTGCAAAGCATTTAAAATGATTGGGGATTCTTTTAAATCTCCCTTATGGTACAACTTGTTTACATGACAATTCCTCTTTTCTTTTGATTCTGCATTGTAGCACTGGGATCACATGGAGAATTCCTCTCTAATTAACCCTTATCAAGCTAGAAAGATCTCCAGTTTAGATTGTAAGCTCTTGAGCATGGACCTCTCTTCCAGTGTTTCACTTTCCAAAGCACTCATCTCCCTGTTTTGTCTTGAACCTTGAATTGTACACTTGTTTTGCTATTTAAATAAGCATATTAATTCAATTCATAGCACTACAAGTTGCACCATTAACTCCTTAACGGCCAAGGATGTACATGCACATCATGAGGTGAACATCCCTAAATGACCTATGACATACATGTACGTCATGGATTTCAGGATTTTCCGTGTGGCTGCACTCCATTTGGGGAGCCCTGAATCGGAGCCTCAGAAAAAAAAAAAAAATGCGTGTGCATTAGATGCCTAATTATTAACCCCTTGGATGCCTTACTTCTATTTCTCTGCTTCACAGATTTTCATACTGTGCAAATCTTCGCGGCTCATGTACTTCGCGGCTCATGTACTAAAATAAAAAAAACCTAAATTCCCATTGATTTATAGGGTGTTTTAACCCCTTAAGGACCGGCCGCACATGCACACAGCTCACTCTTAACCCTTTGAGTGCCAGAGGGGTACGGAATGCATTGCTTTGCAATGCGTTCCGTACCCCTCTGGCACTCAAAGGGTTAAAGACCATGCACCATTTTTATTAACCCTTTGAGTGCCAGTGAGATACGGAATGCATTGCAAAGCAATGCATTTCGTACCACTCTGGCACTCAAAGGATTAAGCGATCCAAATCCAAACGACATGCAGTGCGCGGGGAGCCCTGAAATCCATGACGGTCCTGACACGTCTTGGGTCCTTATCGCATGTTGGACCCATGACGTGCCAGGACCGTAATGGGTCCTTAAGGGGTTAACATTTTGGTTTATCGAGAGGTCACCAGCGCATTGTGAAGCAATTCATTGTGACCTGTCCAACAATCAGGTAGCAGTCAGTTACATCATTATATTTTATTGGCGTGTGATCTCTCTTGTAGTCTACTGCCAATTAATTCAGGTTGCAATCTGATGAAAACTAGTGGCCCTTACAAACCGTGCAGGTCTATTGAAGCCTGTTATTTTGCTGTAAGGCAGTGTTGGTGCTACAATATAAGCGGAATAAGTGGTTGCTTAGCGCCTCCACTTGGTCAGGGGCTGTCAGCGCTTACACAGTTGCGCTGTCAAATGTAAATAAAATAAAATGAAAATATCTTATTAGAAATTCCGGCACTAGAGTAAAGAAGGGCTCCTTTGTGAATTTTATTTTAGAGCCCCCAAATACATAGAATCTCCCCTGCGGTAAGGAGTAGTGATTTAGAAGCAAACGTTGACAGAGATCATTGTATACAGGGAAATGCAATTGTCCCTCTTTAGGAGGGACAGTCCCTCTTTGAGACGCAAATCCCTCTGTCCCTCTTTTTTTACCCTTTTGTCCCTCTTTTTAGGACATCAGAATGAGTGGTGTGTATTACATTGCTCCACAGCAATAAAACATACATAAATGTGTTGTTAATTGTCAGTATATGTGTTTATACATTAATATGGGCAATTAAAATACTTTGGTCTTGCTCTAAATCATTTATCCGTTACACAAAGAGGTGCAGATGGGTCAAGAAATAACTTAAAAATTCTTGGAAATGCCCCGCCTACCAGCCACGCCCCCAGAAACACCACCTAATACAGAAGTGTCCCTCTTTAGCCATTTGAAATGTTGGGAGGTATGGAAATGTATATACAATGAACAAAAAGAATGGATGAGTTAACTTTACAACCACTTATTCATGGGACATAGTTTCTCTTTAAAGGGATAGAAATACTTCGTTTTAACTTTATTTTATTTTGTAGGCATTAAAAAACATGAAGAACGATATAAGTCTTATATCTCAAACCTTTATGGTTTGAGAGATATTCACAAGCAAAGTTTCCCCCTCCCGCCCCTTTTGCCTAGTGTAAGCCATCTCTTCTCAGATGTGGAATCCAGTCCATAGACCAGACAGATAACAGAAGGGGACAATCTTCTTCCTATGAAAACAATGAAATCCCTGCCCCCCTTGACAAGTTTTTCAGCTTTTTCCCTTATCTTAATTGAAGATTGTCCCTCTCTGCAATCTACCTGGGCACCTCCCTTCTGCTTTGGCTGAACAGTGTGACATCAGTAAAAGGGGCGGGAGGGGGATACTTTGATTGTGGATATCTCTTAAACCATAAAGGTTTGAGAGATAAGACTTATATCATTCTTCATGTTTTTTTAATGCCTATAAAATAAAATAAAGTTAAAACGAAGTATTACTATCCCTTTAACGCTTTGAGTACCAAATGGGCATCTGGCATGCAAGAAGATAACCCTCTGAGTGCCAGAGAGGTACGCAACACTTTCCTTTGCATACCTTTCTGGCACTCAAAGGGTTAGATCAATGGACATTTGTATGTTCAGGCTGAATTGATTCAGAATTGTACATCAAGTCTTTTCACCTTTTTATAGCACAAATTATTGATTTCCCATTGACCCTTGGGAACAGCAAGTTGGTTTGTACCTTTTAGTGCAGCGGATGAATATCTCTCCATAAAACACACAGGTCTTTTGAAACCACATTGTTTTTTTTGTGTCAAGTGTTCTTGGAAAAGAAATAGAAATTCTGAGTTTTAGTAGCCGTATAGTTTCTGAAGATTTTTTTGAACTGATCCGCTAAAAAGCACTCCAATCTGTATCCATTCCCTTTTCTACTAAATTGAAAAGTTTTAGGAATGTTGGAAATATAAAACATTTCAGAAATAGCGAACAAACACTTTTAAAGCTATGGATGAGTAAGAGGTACTTCTAGGATTCTACTGCAAAAAGCTTATGTAAGTTTGTATGATGCTTAAATTAAAAAAAAATAAAAATATTCTCTAATCTGCATTTTTTTACCAGTTTACGGTTTGTTATTTAAAGGAGCAGTAAACTTTTTTTTATGAAAACATATTTTATAGATCATTTCCTGCTGAATAAAACAAGGTCACTACCATCGCTTTCAGAGATTTTATTCAAAAGTTATAGCAGGTTAAATAATCAGGAAGTGAATTTACTGTGTTTACTTCCTGATAGTTCTAACTGACAGGAAGTGACTTTACTGTGTTTACTTCCTGATAGTTCTAATTGACAGGAAGTGACTCAGCAGTTTCTATCACATTCTATGGAGAACTATATGTCTCTAACTTTTCTGACTTTCCTCTCCATTAGAATCTAACAGGAAATCTAATTAGGATTTGACCACTAGAGGGCACTGCTAATGTAAAACAACATGGGTTTAAACTGTAATAACTCTGGAAATATAAATCTCCCGGCAGTGGGAGTACCCTTATTTTACTCAATAGGAAAATCCCTACAATATATATTTTTTCATTAAAAAAAGTTTACTGCTCCTTTAAACACGTAAACATAACTGTATTTTGATTAAATGCTCTTTATTGCAGTGGGTTGCACACCTTCTCTTATACTCAATGGGTTAATATACATTGAACCCGTTGAGTGCCCAAGAGGTACGCAACGCCTTGGGGGAGGTTCACTAAGGTGTGATAAAGAGGTGATAAAGTGGAGATAACTTCTCCTATGTTATCGCTTCTCCAATTCCAATGTTATTCTATGGAGCCTATGCACTAAGATCCCTAAAGCTTGAGAAATCTTAGTGCATAGGCTCCATAGAATAACATAGGAATTGGAGATGTGATATCACTGGAGAAGATATCTCCACTTTACTTAGTGTACTTTTCTTCCCCAGAGCTGGTACTGTGGAATAAAAGAGAGGCTGCTGCTGATTTCTATTGAATGCTGTGATCTCATACCCACCTGCACAGCCAGTAGCAATGAGTCTGCCACTGACATCTTCAGCTCATACTGGAGGTGGGACAATAAAGTTTGGACAGTCCTATACAATAAAGGCCATCCTATATAATAATTCGCTAGGATGTGTGTCACGATGCAGTCATGCACAGTAGAGACTGAGCATGTTCGGGCAGTCTCTACTGCGCATGATTGCATCGCGTGAGTGAGGCGATGCAAGACTGCATCACGTGGAGCAGTGAGGTAGCGGCCTCTTAACCCTTTGAGTGCCAGATGGGTACGCAGCGCGTTGCAAAGCAATGTGTTGCGTACCCCTCTAGCACTCAAAGAGTTAACATTACCCAGACCTTGGCCCGGGTCCCTACTAAAGTAAATGAGAAGAAGAACGGGGGAAATTATGAAGGCCTTCTCTATTATTATCTCTTTGATAAAGCGGTGGATCATCAACGAGAAACGCGTTAGAGTTTCCATCTTTATAATTAAGATAATTATCTTTTTAGCAAATATTTGATCGATGTGTATCGACTTGTCTACTTTGAGGGACATAGTCTTTAAATTTTAATAAATTGTAGCATATAACCTGAGCCAGTTTTTTTAGTTTTTTTTGTTTAGTTATTTTATCTAGTTTCACGTGGCTTTTGGAAGATTGGATTCTAACTGCCCGCTGAGATCTCCAGCCTAAGCGGTTTCTATCACATTCTGTGGTGAACCGTAAGTCACTGACTTTCCTCTCCATTAGAATGTAACAGAAAATACTAATTGGAATTTGACCACTAGAGGGCATTGCTAATTTGGAAAAAAAACACAGGTTTAAACGGTAATAACTCTGGAAATATGCATCGCTCAGCAGTGGAAGTACACATATTTTATTAAACAGGAAACATCCTACAATTTATATTTTTTTTATAAAAAAAGTTTACTACTTCTTTAAGGACTCAAGACGTGCCAGGACGGTCATGGCTCCAAGGTGGCTGCACGCTGTTCGGCCAGCCCTGAATTGGTTAGGCAAAAAAAAAAAATGCACTGCGGCACTTATGTCCATCTGCATCCTTAAGGGGTTAAATGTTGCTATTGATAGGCAAACAAAGAGTAAACACTGTTGTTTACTGTTGTTCACACACCCATGGAAAAAAAAGTACATGTTATTGGGTTGGATACACTGATAGTCTGGGAGGACATCAAACCTTCTTCTGTAAAAATTTGTCTCAAAAATAAAGTCTCATCAAGAAAAGAAAAGAAAAGAAAAGTCATCAGACAGCATTATCAAGGTGAACATGAGAAAGAAGGTTATGTGTGTATCATGCTGCTTTCTATAATAAGTATAGTGGCAGGAAAGGAACTGGTTCTGCCACTACGATAAGGGTTATAAATTAGAATGATGTAAACATATGTCTGTCATTATTTTTGCATAGAAACTGATTGTACGTATGTATAAAGCTATTTGAGCCAAAAAAAACCCTTCTTTGAGACATATATTTGTGACATCATTTGTGGATATGTCTATAAGGTATCCTATTGAAACGTTGCCTTGTATTTGTCAACCATCAAAAGGCCAACTTCAGAATGTCGTCCACATCAAAAGAGTGACATTCTAATGTCGTCCTCTTAAGGGGTCACCCTGCCATGTTATATCGCACAGACATAGGCACGGCCCTGCATAATGCAGACACTTGGCACCTGCTCTCTTCCACCACCCTGCCATGAAGACGCAAGGCCAATTTATTCTGTAGTCTTGTCCGCTCTGCCTGTCAGCCACAGGAACAGCCCTGCATTATGCAGGGACTTGGTTCCTACTGTCTTTCCTTCACTTTACTTTCTAATTGTGAAACTGCGACATTAGAATTAGAAAGTAAAGTGAAGGAAAGACAGAAGACAGCGGGTGCCAAGTCCCTGTGTAATGTGTCTGTATTATGTGTCTAACATAGCAGGGCGACCCCTTAAGCAGGCAATATTAGAATGTTGTCCTTTTGTTGCGGGCAACATTCTGATGTCACCCTTTTGATGGTCACCAAATACATACGTTTCAGTACTAATCTTGTCTATAGTACGAATGTTGTAGCAGTTAATTAATAAAAAATGTTGAGTTTTACGATCACTATTTGTGCCTGATTTGTCTGCCACCATCTCCTTGGAGTATACTCTTTGATTACAGGCTATGTAAAAAGACTTACAGTGTTAGTAATGTCTAAAAAAAACTTTTTTCCGTGTAAGTAACGAGATCTCAGCACTTCTCAAGCTCCAGCGTGTCGACCGACACGGATCTCCTGCAGACAGCTTTACAGCTGTCAGTAGGAGAAATCAAACTTTAAACGCCCGTATCTCTTAAACCATAGCGGTTTAAGAGATACAGTTTGCATTTAGATCAGCTTTTTAAACTCTTCTAAATGCAAAAAAGTTTTTTTTAGACATTACTAACACTTTAAAGGGCTTTATGCATTGCCAGATTTCTAATAAGAAGATTACGCAACTGCATAGAACTCCAAATGTTGTAAGAACCACTGCTGTGCTGGCCACACCCACATTCTGAATTGTGGGTGTGGCCAGAGCAATCTCAATATCTCTGCACCGGTTATAAACCGCCTTTACGGACTATTATTTAACGCCTTGGATGGCCGAGAGATCTCCAACTTGCATGTCCCTAGCAAGTAAGGTTTGAAAGCTTTTTTCTTTTTTTTTTAATTTTCTGTGGAAGAGAACGATGGTAGGGACTGGAGGAAGGGTCAGGTGAGATGAATAGTGGGGCATGGCCAGAGTACCTTGCCTAGTGACACATAGGGCTGTATGTTCAAAGGGATAATGCAAAAAAAATGTCCTATGAATGACAAAAATAAGTAATTATATGCATGAAAGACATATTTTCTATAAAGTATATGACAAAAAACTAGTAATGTCATCCATCTCCAGAAGGATATTGATACTCTAGAGAAAATCCAGAGAAGGGCTACTAAAATGGTGACTGGTTTACAGGAAGAGAAATATCAGGATAGACTAAAGGATCTGAACATGTATCGCTTGGAGGAGAGAAGAGAGAGAGGGGATATGATAGAAATATTCCAGTACATGAAGGGATTCAACAAAGTGCAGGAGGGAAATACATTTCAAAGGAGTAAAAATGTTAGGACAAGAGGCCATAGTCTAAAACTAGAGGGACAGAGGTGTAGATGTAAGGTAAGTAAGTTTTACTTCAGTGAAAGGGTAGTAGATAAGTGGAATAGTCCACCAGCAGAAGTGGTAGAAGTTAATACAGTGACAGAATTTAAGCATGCATGGGATAGGCATAAGGCTGTCCTTAACATAAGAAAAGACCAAGGACCAAAATGGATAGAGGTTTTTACAGTAGGAAAATGGGCAGATTAGATGGCGAATGGTTCTTATCTGCCGTCAAATTCTATGTTTGTATGTGTAGGACACCACTCCAGAACTGCAGGGCAAAGGACAGGGGCAAGGGCGTGTCGTATAGAGGAAAAGAACATTTGTCGTATACAAAGACATAAAAATGTCTTGCAAAAGACAAAATTTGTACATTAAGAAAAATGTGGAGGGGATGTGCAGTTCTGAATGAGAGAAACAGACAATAATTGAAGGAAACACAACAAAAGCTTAATTAACGTACCTATATACCAACATTTTGTCTTTAGTTAAGACATTTTTGTCTTTGCATACAACAATTTCAGTCAGGAATCATACTTCAATGACAAAACAACATAATTCCGATCACGACCAACACCCTCTGAAAACATTAACCTCTTAAGGACGGCCGATCGCGCATGTGGCCATCACTTATGGACCAGAGACCATTTTTGTTTTCTTCCACATCTGGTTCAGGTCTCCCTGAATGGCGTACAGTCACGCGGTGATCCCTGAACTCCATGATAGTCCTGGCATGTCATGGGTCCTTAAAGCAAATTTACCCATGACATGCCAGGACCGTCAAGGGTCATTAAGGGGTTAATGAGCCCAACGACACTGTACTTTGAAGTGTTGTTAGAAACGACAAAAGCTATTTTGCTACTTCTTTGAACATATGGCCCATAGTGTCTAAATCCGGCCCTGGGCTTATGTATAAAGGCAATGGAGTGAACGTACGATGGTGATTCGGCACTAAATCAGATGCTGGAATCAATTGTTCATCCCTACACAGCCTAAATTTACTAAGCTACAGTCGCCAGGATTACTACCCTTAGCACTGCTTGCACCAGCGGGAGGAGTCTACGGGCATTTTAGAGTATCCCTTTGCTGTGCACCCATAGCTGGGATCTCTTCGCATTCGCTCCGGAGACTCTGATTTGTTTCGCTTATTACCAGGCCTCCGAGGCAGAGGCTGATTGTCTGGATGTGGGCAGTTTTTAATAAAGCTCCACCCACTTCTGTGTCTTCCCAGTCTGTTCCTCTTACTCCCCGCCCACTTCTCCTCCTTCCCCAGCCTATTCTTCCATTTCTTTCCCTATGTTAACGAAGCCCTGCCCCCACTTGTAACGAAGCCCCGCCCCATTTTTGAAGCAAATTATGTCATTTATTTCCCCGGTATGTGTACACCTTCTTTACAGTTAACCCTTTGAGTGCCAGAGGGGTACACAACGCATTGCAAAAGCAATACGTTGCGTTTCCCCACTGGCACTCTAAGGGGTTAAGCACAAAACCCAGACACAGAAGACACATGTACCCCATTTCCCTTCACAGGCTATGGAGCAGACGTTTAGAGCTTTCTGGCATTAACCCTTTGAGTGCCAGAGGGGTATCCAGAGCACTGCAAACCAAGGGCCTTTAGTATTCTCTAGACATATTGAGGGAAGTGGGGTGGTTTATTCATAGGAGGTGATTGTTGTCCTTTAAATAGACCTGTAATCATTTTTGCTTTGCAATGTGTTGCGTACCCCTCTGGCATACAAAGGGTTAAAAAAAAAAACACTGGATAATATGCTAATGCAACATGGAAATACTGAGCTAGTCACTTGACTCACAAAGGGACCATTAAAGGGATAGTAATACGTTATTTTATTTTGTAGGCATTAAAAAAACATGGAGAACGATATAAGTCTTATCTCTCAAACCTTTATGGTTTGAGAGATATTCACAAGCAAAGTTTCCCCTCCCGCCCCTTTTACCTAGTGTAAGCCATCTCTTCTCAGATGTGGAATCCAGTCCATAGACCAGACAGATAACAGCAGGGGACAATCTTCTTCCTATGAGAACAATGAAAGCCCTGCCCCCTTGACAACCTTTTCAAGTTTTTCCCTTATCTTAATTGAAGATTGTCCCTCTCTGCAGCCTACCTGGGCACCGCCGTTCTGATCTGGCTGAGCAGTGTTACATCAGTAAAAGGGGAGGGAGGGGGATACTTTGTCATTGAATTACTCTTGAACTACAACTCTGACATAATTGAAATAACACTCTCCAAGGTCCAAATACTATGATGATTAATTAGAGCTGTTTTTATTATGAAACATTACTATTCCTTTAAGAAGCCCGGGTTAGGGTCGCTTCTGAGATGTCTCTCTGCTGCTCACTCTGTCCGAGAGTTTATGCTTCTCCGGGATTAGCCTTGCTGAGCAAGCAAATAAAAGGCACCAGCTTCGAGTCTCTTATTTACGTCCCTTCCATGTGGCGAAATGAGCAATGAGACCCATAAATTCAGCAGGTCATTTGCCTTATCTTTTGCTGTTATTCCATTGCAATTTATCCAGGCTGACTGGGAGGCAAAGAGATGGTGCTTCAGATGTTCCTTTTTAAATGGCTCTGATAGGATACTATGCACACAAAGTCCATATCTAAGACCTACAATTAATAACTGTGCTACAAACCTTACTGCTAATGTCTCCTCACTTTGAGAAGGGACAGATAAAGATATAAGTTGACACCGGATCTAGAATGTGCTTGTCTGTGCAAAAATACTTTTTATGTTTTAGTAGACCCCTATATTACAGAATCTTGCAGCAAGACGCATTTCACGGTAGTTCTAATCCTAGGACAGGGGCTACAATCATGGGCTATATGATCAGAATGTCATAAGTGCCAGGGCCGCATTATTTTTTTTTTATTGATAACAATAGTGAATTGTAGCCTGTCAACTATTCAAAAATACTTATGTGTTAGTAGACTCCTGTATTGCAGAATCTTGCAGCAAGACGCGTTTCACATTAGTTCTAAGCCTAGGACAGGGGCTACAATCGTGTGCTACATGATCAGAAAGTCATAAGTGTGAGGTCCATGTTATTTTTTTTTATTGATAACAACTGTGAATTGTAGACTGTCAACTATTCAGAATTATGGATTTATTTATTGATAGGGTGACCACATTTCTATTCTAATATATAGGGAGACTGCAGAGATGAGAGCATCAGAGTACTTGTCCTCAGCTCTAGTTGAACGGGTCACTATACGTGACTGGTCATCAGTGCAAAACTTGCTCTTTCTCGAGTGCACCACACATTTTTTTTTTTAAGCTTTATTGAAAAATCAGAAGCATTACAACAAGACAAGTCTATTAAACAAATAGTATATAGATACATAGGTGTAACACAAGAAACAAATGCATTGAAGAAAACTAGTACATCGGTTGGGAAACTTGTAAGAAACAATATAAAATTCCCTGAGATGGATATAGTCGGGGCCCATGAGCAAAGACAGCATTTGTAGAGAAGAATGGGCACGTCAATAATGGGATAGAGAGGGTTGTAACAGCCAATATCTGCACAGTATTGAGGCTAGAGGTGGATATAAAGTGGGAATGCATCTGTATTTATATAATAGCGTAGTGAGAGGGGGAAGGAGAGAAGAAAAAATAAATAATATGACCTCCCCGAGCCCCAGCACATCGAAAGAAATTTGAGAAAAAGTAGCCAAGCCTTCAGTCATATCAATAAACTACACTCAATGTAAGGACCTCAAGTCGCCCGGGAATTCCTGAATGTATACCAGCTCTCCCATAAGACCCTGATCTCTGCTGTGTTGCCCTGTGTAATGGCAAAGCATTTCTCCATCTCAAGGAGTATGGTCAACTTTGGTGTACCATGCTTCAATGTGTTGCATACCCCTCCGGCACTCAAAGGGTTAAATAATTGCTTCTAAAAGGGTATAAAACTAGTGAAGGACACCAAGATTGCTGTGGTCACGCCTATATTTCAGAATGTGGGTGTGGCCAGCACAGCTTAGGCACCACCCCTCAAAATCTGGAGCACTAGGCAGCTGCTTACTGTACAGAGTGTGAAATGCGGCCCTGGACTCACTGCACTGTACTGCAGGGAACGCTCTGTATTGTCACCAATTTCTGGACATTATTTTTGCAGGGTGGGTGGTGTTTGGCCGTCGCATTTGGAGATTATCCACTTTTGTTTCTATTCCTTCCCTTTGTCGTGGTATAGATACTGTTTAAATAAGACTAATACATATTTTTGCACATATTTAACCCCTTAATAACCACCCAAATCGGTGTGTGGGCGGCCGTTAACACCTTAACAGGGAAGGACATACATGTAAGTCATGGGTGGATGTCCCCAAAGGACCCATGAGGTACATGTACGTCATCGATTTCAGGGCTCCCTGTGCAGCTGCACGCCCTTCGGGGAGCCTTGAATCAGATTTAAAAAAAAACAAACACCTTTTTTTAAAAAAATTAAGCCTGGGGGTATCAGTGCGGCGCGCAGCCTCGCTACCATATCCCAGAATTCCATGATGTGCCATGACCGTTCTTAAGTGCTGGGACCAACGAGACAGTCCTGGCACGTCCAGGGTCATTAAGGGGGTTAATAAATGGTTTAACCAGGGATGTGCACAGACATTTTGGGGGGCAGGGGCTCAAATGAAAAAAAGGGCACTTCTCACAATTATTTATTCAAAATATATATTAAAAAAAAAAATAAAAGAATTTACATCTCAGGAGCCTGTAGGCACAGAAATCTGAAGCTCCCCCCATTGGCCATCTCCACTGGACACCTCCACAATGCTCCTAATCTCCACATTGCCCCCATCATCTCCATATTGCCCTTACATTGTCCCCTGTCAGCTCCATATTGCCCCCATCAGCTCCACATTGCCCCCATCATCTCCATATTGCCCCCATTATCTTCATATTGCTCCCATCAGCTTCATATTGCCCCCATCAGCTCCATATTGCTCCCATCAGCTCCATATTGCCCCATCAGCTCCAACTTACCCTCACATGGCCCCATCATCTCCATATTGCCCCATCAGCTCCAGCTTAGCCTCACATTGCCCCCTTTATCTCCATATTGCCCCCCATCAGCTCCATATTGCCATCAGCTCCAACTTACCCTCACATACATTGCCCCATCATCTCTACATTGCCATCATCTCCATCTTGCCCCCCATCAGATCCATATTGCTCAATCATTTCCACATTTCCCCTCAGTGTCCATTTCCTACCTCTTCCCTGGTGGTCCAGCGGCAGGAGAGGTCTGTATGTGCCTCATTTGGCACAGACCTGTAGCTGCTGGAGCTCCCGCATGGTCTTCTCTTCATGCAGAGCGCTGGGAGATGATGTCATCTCCCAGCGCTCTGTAATACTAAAGAGCCGATGAGGGAGCGCAGCATCTACAGGTCTGTCCTGAAGGAGGCACAGACCTGACTGGGCGGTGGGGGGGTTAGTGCGGACAACGAGGCAACTTTTTTTTTTGTTAAAAGGGCACAAGGGCACTTTGGACAAAAATGGCAGGTGCTCAAGCCCCCTTTGGTGTCTATGTGTGCACGTGCCTGGGTTTATCCCTTTGTGACTGTGCAAAGCAATGTGTGGCATACCACGCTGGCACTCAAAGGGTTATATGCTAGGAATACTATTTTACATGTCCTTGAAGTGCTTTGTTTATAGGGATTATTTTAACAGGTATTTATTTGGCCCTTTCTGTGTTTGTTTCGGTGATATTCCTGACAGCGCACTCAATTCACATTAAATAGACTTGTGGACATTGATTAAGCTACTGGTGTGAGTCATATCTGTTTGGTCGCTTTACAGCCCTATCGAGACTTTCTAACAGATGGGGAGTGTTGTCACCGCTTACAGAGCTTCTTGTCTGTTTAAAGGTCTATGACGGAGTACATAAAGCTGGCATAATCAAGAAAATATCTGTAAAACTGGTACAAAAAAAAAATGTGGCGTACGAAACACGAAAATAAGTAATTGTGTGCATGAACAACTTATTTTCTATAGCTTGTATGACAAAAAACTAGTATTCTCCTCTGTATATGACACAACTCCAGAATTGGCGGGCAAAGGGGCGGGGCAAGGGCAGGGCTGAACTATTCTCCGGTGTCGTATAGAGGAAAAGAAAATTTGTCGTAACTAACGACAAAAAAATGTCTTGCAAAAGACAAAATTTGTACGTTAAAGGGATAGTAATGTTTCATAATAAAAGCAGCTCCAATTAATCATCATAGTATTTGGACTTTGAAGAGTGTTATTTCAGTTCTATCAGAGTTGTAGTTCAAGAGTAATTCAATGACAAAGTCTCCCCCTCCCGCCCCTTTTACTGATGTAACACTGCTCAGCCAGATCAGAAGGGAGGTGCCCACGTAGATTGCAGAGAGTGACAATCTTCAATTAAAATAAGGGAAAAACCTGAAAAACTTGTCAAGGGGGGCAGGGCTTTCATGCTTCCGATAGGAAGAAGATTGTCCCCTGCTGTTATCTGTCTGGTCTATGGACTGGATTCCACATCTGAGAAGAGATGGCTTACATTAGGTAAAAGGGGCGGGAGGGGAAATTTTGCTTGTGAATATCTCTCAAACCTTATATCGTTTTTCATGTTTTTTTAATGCCTACAAAATAAAATAAAGATAAAACGAAGTATTACTATCCCTTTAAGAAAAAAGTGATGGGACTGTGAAGTTCTGAATGTGAGAAATCTATAATAATTATAGGAAACACAACAAAAGCACAATTATCATACTTTTATACCGACATTTTTGTCTTTAGTTACAATATTTTTGTTGTTACATGCCACAATTTCAGTGAGGAAATGTACTTCAGTGACAAAAACGTCACATTTTCTATCACAATCGCCATACGCTGAAAATATAATGAGCCCAATTACACTGTAGTTTGAAATGTCGTTACAAACGACAAAAGCTAGTTCTCTACCTCTTTGAACATATAGCCCTTAGAACTAAAGTCACTCGGCTGACTTATTTAAAAAGTGGAGTAGAAATGATTGTGGTTCCAATAAGAATTGTGCATATCCTATGTAATAATTCGCTAAAACGTGTATAACGACTCAGTAATGCGCAGTAGAGAATGCTGTGCGTGCTGCAGTCATGCGCAGTAGAGACTGCCAGTGACGAGGCTGATACAGAGTGGGGAGCTCAAAAGGATCGTCCAGCTCTGTATCAGCCGTGATGTGGGCAGTCTCTACTGCGCATGACTGCACCGCGACCATCTGGCACTGTATCAGCCGCAGCGTGGGAAGTCTCTACTGAGCATGACTGCACCGTGACCGTCTGGCACTGTATCAGCCGCAGCGTGGGCAGTCTCTACTGAGCATGACTTCACCGCGACCATCTGGCACTGTATCAGCCGCAGTGTGGGCAGTCTCTACTGAGCATGACTGCACCGCGACCGGCTGGCACTGTATCAGCCGCAGCGTGGGCAGTCTCTACTGAGCATGACTTCACCGCGACCGGCTGGCACTGTATCAGCCACATCGTGGGTAGTCTCTACTGAGCATGACTGCACCGCGACCGGCTGGCACTGTATCAGCCGTGGCATGGGCAGTCTCTACTGTGCATTACTGCCCCGTGACCAGGTGGCAGTGGCACTGTATCCCGTGTAACGGGCTCATCAACTAGTATATATATACATCTCTAATTGCAACAAAAATAATGACAGTTTTAGAGGTTAAAAATGAATGCTCAGTTTAACCTAGGGATAGTAAATCTTAAAATGTAAAAAACAATATGTTGTTGAGTTTACACCCCTAAGTAAAACAAGTCTACTCACGCTACTGAGAGGTGTTTTATTCAAAATTTATTACAGCTCAAACTTGAATTATTTAGGGACAGTATCACATTGACCTAAAACTGGACAGCTCTGGTCAACTGACCATAAATCTCCAAAGGATGGTGTAGCAACAGTGCCACTGTACATTTTCAGGTAACTGTGAAACTGCACCTACAAAAAGTCAGATTTGAGCTGCAATAACTTTTGCGTAAAACACCTTTAAGCAGTGGGAGAACCCTTGTTTTACTCAGGGGTAATAAACCCTACAATATATAATTTTACATTTTAAGTATTGCTATCTCTTTAACCCACTGTGTTGCATACTCATTTGTCATTCAACAAGTTAAAGGGCTAGTAATGTTTCACAACAACAGCAGATATGATTGTTCTTTATAGTTAACCTTTTGAGTGCCAGGGGGTACACAACGCATTGCAAAGAAATGCGTAGCATACCCCTCTGGCACTCAAAGGGTTAATGAAGTTTACCCCTCCCTTCCCGTCTCCTGAAGTCAGTCTTCTCTGGCTCAGATCTGACAGCAGACTGAAAAGAGGGACAATCTTGACAAAGGAGGGCAGATTTTCCTAACACTGAATGAAGATTGTCCCTCGTTGTGACCTGTCCGGACCAACGAACGGATCTCAGATCTGAGTGGAGGTGGCTTACACTATAGAAAAGGTGTTTGAGGGGTACACTTTATAATGTAATTTCAGCATAACTAGAAAGATATGGGCAGTGCCAACACTGTAGTTCAGTGGTATTAACTTTGAAGAACAATCGTAGCTGCTGTTGTTATAAAACATTACTAACCCTTTAATGGAAGTATATGTGATGTTACGTGATAGGAAAGTAAGCAAAAAAAAAAATTCTCATTAACCTCTTAAAGACCCTTGATGGTCCTGGCACATCATGGGTAGATTTGCGTTAAGGACCCATGATGTGCCAGGACCATCATGGAATTCAGGGTTCCCCACGCTGCTGCATGCCATTTTGGGAGCCCTGAACCGGATGCAGAAATTTTAAAAAAAAAAAGGTCCGTGGTCCTTAAGTGATGGCCACATGCGCGACTGGCCGTCCTTAAGGGGTTAAGGAATTTTCTCAGATAGCAACATATTTATAAACATGGCATAATTTTATAATTACGACT
The DNA here is from genome assembly GCA_037306005.1 of Rhinophrynus dorsalis. Classification (NCBI taxonomy): domain Eukaryota; kingdom Metazoa; phylum Chordata; class Amphibia; order Anura; family Rhinophrynidae; genus Rhinophrynus; species Rhinophrynus dorsalis. Next base: position 21,461,353 of record CM074719.1, read on the forward strand.
TGTTGCTTCACCATTTGAAAACTTTAGGGATAAATCTTAAACATTCCATTAAGAATATATTTTTCTAAATCTTCTCATCCATATCGCATACCTTTATTTGGAAATGCATTAAAGCCCAAGTTCATGGTCATGTGCAGGTATATGTGTATTGCTCATATGTATAAATTGGAGTGTTCCAATTTTGGAGCAAACCAATTACACTTTAGGGGACACATAACAATGCTCTTGAATTTAAATAGGGATTTTAATATCTTGAATGCTAAATAGGTCTCCAATGCATTGTCTGGCAACAAAGAAAACGGTGCATTAAAACTGTAGTCGCAATGAAAAGAGCAACATCAGAATCTCACCCACATCAAAAGGGCGAGATTCTGATACTGTGGGCTTAAAACATCATACATTATAATAGTCAGCGTTGAAAATGATAACCTTCCCGCTGCACACTCTGATCTGCTTTGTGCATTTCATCTTGCACCTCTTACACACACACAGCGCGTGTAGGAATCACAAATCCAACCACTGCTAGTGCTTACATCCATGTACGTTAACCCTTTGAGAGTGAGAGGGCTACGCTTGCTACGGAACAACTCTTGCGCTGAAATGGTTAACCCTTAGAGTGCCAGAGCGGTATGCAACACATTGCATTGCAATGCGTTGCGTACCCCTCTGGCACTCAAAGGGTTAACATACATGGATGTAAGCACTAGCAGTGGTTGGATATGTGATTCCTACACGTGCTGTGTGCAAGAGGCGCAAGATGAAATGCACGGAGCAGATCAGAGTGTGCAGCGTGTAGGTTATCATTTTCAACATTGACTATTATAATGGGTGATGCTTTAAGCCCGCAGTATCAGAATCTTGCTCTTTTGATGTGGGTAGGATTCTGATATTGCCCTTTTCATTGAGGCTGTATGTTTAATGCCCCGTTTTCTTTGTCGCCAGTAGTGGCTGACATTTTCATAGTGAAGCGATATGCTCATTACAAATAGCACAAACCAAATTAACCAAACGGTGTTTAAATACAACAGTCTATACATGCATTACAATGTAAGCTGAAAGGGATAGTAATACTTCATTTTAACTTTATTTTATTTTGTAGGCATTAAAAAAACATGTAGAACGAAGTCTTATCTCTCAAACATTTATGGTTTAAGAGGTATTCACAAGCAAAGTTTCCCCTCCCGCCCCTTTTACCTAGTGTAAGCCATCTCTTCTCAGATGTGGAATCCAGCCCATAGACCAGACAGATAACAGCAGGGGACAATCTTCTTCCTATGAGAACAATGAAAGCCCTGCCCCCCTTGACAAGCTTTTCAGCTTTTTCCCTTATCTTAATTGAAGATTGTCCCTCTCTGCAGTCTACCTGGGCACCTCCCTTCTGCTCTGGCTGAACAGTGTTACATCAGTAAAAGGGGCGGGAGGGGGATACTTTGTCATTGAATTACTCTTGAAGTACAATGTTCAGTGGCACTGTTGCTACACCATCCTATGGAGATTTATGGTCAGTTGACCAGAGCTGTCCAGTTTTAGGTCAATGTGATACTGTCCCTAAATAATTCAAGTTTGAGCTGTAATAAATTTTGAATAAAACACCTCTCAGTAGCGTGAGTAGACTTGTTTTACTTAGGGGTGTAAACTCAACAACATATTGTTTTTTACATTTTAAGATTTACTATCCCTAGGTTAAACCGAGCATTCATTTTTAACCTCTAAAACTGTAATTATTTTTGTTGCAATTAGAGATATATATATATACTAGTTGATGAGCCCGTTACACGGGATACAGTGCCACTGCCAGCCGGTCACGGGGCAGTAATGCACAGTAGAGACTGCCCATGCCACGGCTGATACAGTGCCAGCCGGTCGTGGTGCAGTCATGCTCAGTAGAGACTGCCCGCGCCACGGCTGATACAGAGCTGGACGATCCTTTTGAGCTCCCCACTCTGTATCAGCCTCGTCACTGGCAGTCTCTACTGCGCATGACTGAGTCATTATACACGTTTTAGCAAATTATTATATAGGATATGCACAATTCTTATTGGAACCACAATCATTTCTACTCCACTTTTTAAATAAGTCAGCCGAGTGACTTTAGTTCTAAGGGCTATATGTTCAAAGAGGTAGAGAACTAGCTTTTGTCGTTTCTAACGACATTTCAAAGTACAGTGTAATTGGGCTCATTATATTTTCAGTGTATGGCGATTGTAAACTCTACAACATATTGTTTTTTACATTTTAAGATTTACTATCAATACTCTGACAGTATTGAAATAACACTCTCCAAAGTCCAAATGCTATGATGATTAATTAGAGCTGCTTTTATTATGAAACATTACTATCCCTTTTACTGTCTAAGTGCCATAGAGGTATCCAATCCAACGCTTGCATTTTATACATCTCTGACAGTCAAATTATTAACTGCTTGAGTGCTGGGGAATGCAACAGAGAGTTAAAATATTAATAAACAAGAAGTCATCAGTTGCAATAAAATCTCACCCAGTGTTTTAATCACTGGATAATTTGTGCCATAAGGGGTTTACTGTTAAGTCCATTAACGCTCAAAAAACTGAATGCGCAAGACCATTAATTAGCAGAACGTGTGTCCAGTTAACAGAATGAAGATTCCGCATTCATCCCTGAAGGTTACCTGACATTTGATTTTTTTTATGGACAATCCCTAGCAGGAGCAGTGATCTGCACTTGGCTGGTAACTGGCACTGTGCTATCCATCTGATTAAACAGTCCAGGACGCTGCAAATATGAAAAGGAACCTCTCCTGGGTCTACTTGCTCTGACAGGTACAGCGGTACAATACGGTGATGAAAGAGACAACGAGAAGAAGAGTGAGAAAAGGGAATGAAAATTGATTTAAAACTAGCCATTGGTGAGGAAGCAGAGGGCCATTATAAACAGGGATTCTTTAGGAGGTGTCCTTTGTGGAAAAGATGTGAAATCTACTTGCAACAATGAGACCCTTGATTGCTCAGAACTTTAAAGTGTCAGTGTATAATGTAGAGTGAGGCCTCTTACATTGTGCTAAAGATCCATTCACTCCGAACAGATTCCGACAGTGACAAATCATAATATACTGATTTTATTCAGCTCTTTTTAACAGTAATGCACAGGTGGGCAAGCTGTGGCTCTATATTGGTGTGCCATGGAGCCCATTATCGTCATCTGGTCTAAGTGAGAAACTGATGCTTTGCATTAATGTCCATTTAACTCATTAGAAGCTTAACAATGCTTTAGAAACCTCTAGCAAGGAGATAACAAAGTGTCTGAATGAGCATAAGTGATTGAATTGATACTGCACTGTGATTAATATAGCTCTGCTCATGTAGTGATTTAATTGAAGGGGGAAATATACCTATGGGAATACGTGGCTCTTACTTTCGGTAGTAATACTTTATTGTGTTGTAGGTCTTATTTTCATGATATATCTTACTAGTATCTATTGTTGCAGGTCTCTAAAGAATAATATATTACAAGAAGAAAAAGAATTTGCACTTGATTGGGATATTGGTACTTTTGGCTTCTGAGTTCCCTTTAACCCCTTAGTGACGGCCGCGTGCAGACGCGGCCGTCACTTAACGCCCGTCTAACATTTTTTTTTTTTCTGTCAAAGGAATCCGGAGTCCCCGAACGGCGTGCAGCCGCGCGGGGATCCAGATTTCCTGGACGTACATGTACGTCCTCTGTCACTAAGTGACAGCCACAGAGGACGTACATGTACGTCCTTTGTCGCGAAGGGGTTAATATACCCTCTTATGCTAAGGAGGCCAGTTCAACATGGAATATTTAGTGGATCTTAAAACAAATATACTTTATTAATTCTTACAATAAAGGAAAAATAACCCTTTAAAAACAAACACTCTCAGAAGCCTATTTTACTCCTGAGGTTAATCTGGAACACTTTAGGAGATCATTAGTGTTGAGCGAGCGTGCTCGGCCGATGCTCGGATCGGCTCGAGCATCGCTCTGCTCGGCACATGGCGGTACTCGTACGAGTACCGCCATGTGCTCGCCCGACATGTTCGGGTGAAGGGGATCTGTGCCGGAAGAGGCACAGATCCGAAGACGCTCCGCTGGACCACCAGGGACTGGAGGTACGGGGGCATTGCGGAGATGAAGGGGGCATTGCGGAGATGAAGGGGGACATTGTGGAAGAGGGGCATAGACTCTATGCCCCTCTTCCACAATGTCCCCCTTCATCTCCGCTATGCCCCTCTTCCACAATGTCCCCCTTCATCTCCGCTATGCCCCTCTTCCACAATGTCCCCCTTCATCTCCTATGCCATAGAGGAGATGAAGGGGGACATTGTGGAAGAGGGGCATAGCGGAGATGAAGGGGGACATTGTGGAAGAGGGGCATAGAGTCTATGCCCCTCTTCCACAATGTCCCCCTTCATCTCCGCTATGCCCCTCTTCCACAATGTCCCCCTTCATCTCCTCTATGGCATAGGAGATGAAGGGGGACATTGTGGAAGAGGGGCATAGCGGAGATGAAGGGGGACATTGACCAGGCACCCTCCGCTCATCAGAGCAGGGGGTGCCTGGTTTAATGCTCGAGTGCTCCCATGCTTTTCAATGGGGCTCGGGTGCTCGGCCGAGCACTCGAGCCTCAGGGGGTGCTCGGTCAGAGCACCCGAGCACCCGAGCATCGGGGTGCTCGCTCATCCCTAGAGATCATGTGTTAAAGTAGTCTGCCTGGGGTCGCTCTATCTCGTCAGCTAACGATTCACAAATAATAAAGGAAACTACTTGATCCTTTCACATATATTCACTAATCACCTTGGTAATTTAACCCCTTAAGGACCAGGAAAATCTGAGGTGGATTTCACTTAAGGACCGGAGCAATTCTGACCTTTTTGACTATATCTTTGTTCAACAATGTTTTCCCTCTAAGTGTTTTATTCCACCCCCATAACTTATATACTGTTTTTTTAAGCACAAATAGGGCTTTATTTTGATACCCCACTTATATGGATAACCCACCATTCACTTTATTAAAATTTACAAAAAGGTAAAAAAAAAAAAAAAGGTAAAAAAACACCATTTTTGTTTTTTTCTCTTGGGATCAATTGGGCACAAATGGTTAAATTTTTATGGAGACTGCATGAAAGGTATGATCGGTCAGTCATACCTACAAGGTGTGCAGTTTAAAGTGGCCACTGTCCCTCCCCTTGGGTGAAAATCCCCATGTCCCTTTTTCCCACCCTATTTTGGCACTTTTTTTTATCCCTGACATTTGGCGGTGTGTATAAGTGTATTACATGGCTCCATAACAATCACACTTCCAAAATTGTTTAATTAGATTATTTTTTTTTAAATAAAATATTTTTGTAAAAAAAAAAGTGTGTTGTGTTTAAAAAAAAAAAAAAAAAAAAAAGTATCATTGCAGGTCAGAAATTGAAATTGACCTGCATTTAGCAAGCCTCTGGCACCAGCAGTGAAGGGGTTAATACCCCCAGCTGCTGTATTTTCTTTCACCACTAGGTGTCTCCTGTCTACTTCTGTCTCCCTTACTTTGATAGCAACGGAGACAGAGGTATAAGAGACACGCACAGACAGCATGCTTTCTGTGCTGCCTCTGTCTCTCACTATGCTGGTACATGTGATCACTGCTACGGCGATCACATGAACCGGCACAAGCAAGAAGGGCTGAGACTGAACGCCCCGGTCTCGGAGCGCTCAGTCTCAGCCTGGCATTAATGATAGCAGCGTGCACGGAGGCAAGCTGCTATCATTTAAGACATGACGGTCCTGGTACGTCATTGGTCCTTAACTCAAATCCAGCCATGGCGTACCAGGACCGTCAAGGGTCCTTAAGGGGTTAAACTTCCTTTTACAAACTATAAGTTCTGCGGCAAGTTGCTTAAATTGTCAGACGCTAGTCAGCCCTATATTTCTCCATTCACAAATATTGAATTCTCTCTATATTGATTTTTTTTTCCCCTCTCCGTTCCATTCACGTGATACTATCTGCCGAGCGTGGAGCGTTATCTTTTATATCTCCTATACGCTTGATTGTTGGAGAATAGTTATGCTACTATGTTATAGTTAGCTTAAATCTTTCTGTGTGTCGGCTTCTCTAAATAGCAGCACCGCCGTTGCAAGTATTCTAATCACACTGGCTGTCTTTACTCCGTGTGTAATCACGATTGTTAAACTAGCTCTCTGTAACTCTTGCCTCGCTGGCTAGCTATCCCTCGCGGTTATACCGCATTCTAGGCTGACTGACAATGATTCTTCATTTTTCATTTTTAAAAACACATTTTTGCACATTGACGTACTGCACACGATTGTGTGGTGCAGACTCCTAGGCGCTGCCCAACGCATTTCGCTGCATAAGCAGCTTCGTCAGGGGCTCCGTAGTAGAAAGCAGTGACACATAAACTGTAAGTTAGTCTGTCCACCCTAAGTTTGTCTATCTATCTATCTATCTATCTATCTATCTATCTTAAATCTTCTATCTGTCTAATCTATCTACTTATCTGTCCATCTCATATCTACTTATCTCTTTATCTATCTATCTATCTATCTATCTATCTATCTATCTATCTATCTATCAGCCTTTCTCATTCTACCTATACAATATCCTATATTCACTAATGTATGTTTGTCAGAAGCTGTCATGCACAGTACAGTCGGCTGCAGGCTCTGCAACCACGCGTAGTACAGACTTCCCGCACCACGGCTGATAACGGAGCAGGGCGCTCCGAATTCAGACTGTATTGTGCAATGAGGACTCCGAATTCAGATGCGCAGAGAGGACTACGGTCTGAATTCGGAGCACCCTGCTCTGTATCAGCCGCGGCGTGGGCAGTCTCTACTGTGCATGACTGCACAGCGGCCGTTGCTGGGTGGCACTGTGACCGGTTTAACGGGCTCTTCAACTAGTCTATTATATACAGAAGAACATACTGTACCTAGGTAGTAGGTCTGCCCATCTATCGGTTTCTTTCTCTCTTTTTCTGTCCGCCTGTCTGTCTGTCTGTCTATCCATCCACCCATCAGGTCTCTGTGTCACTCTCTCTCTCTCACTCACTACATATGCCTGCCCATCCGTCCATCCATTCATCCTCCATCTTCGGAACTGTGAGCCTGATTTTCCCTGCAGAATTTCTCATTAGGACTGTTGAAGCCTATTGTCTGCTATACAGCGAGAAGATGGGATCTAAATGTAGATTTCCGTGGATGCCAGGAACTACCGACAGCTGCATATACAATGTAAATGAATTATAAGTGAGCTTTTCCGTGCTTTGGAGAACACTTTAACATTCACAGGGGTTAAAAGCCATGATTAAATAAATAGGATTTTGGTTTTGTTCCATAAAATGAAGTTAATTTTCCCCAAGTGTGTCTCTCTATATATAATGCCTTTAGGTCTCCTAATAAAAGCCCAATCCCTTTTTCCTTCTCTGCACTTAGGAAGCCAGAAGCGTGATGTTAAGGTCATCAAACCAGCAAATTCTCCTTTGAGCAGAGCCGGTAATGTCAGCAGTATCTAAATATAAATTACTATAATATATGATAAAAAATTATTCTGTGCTAGACGTGAATATTTATGATGAGATGTTATTTAATCTATGCCACAGTTGGTGTAATTAGTAGAGAGAAGTTATTACTTAGTAAATTAAATGAATGCAGCAAGTGCTTGACCTTCACTCCGAACATTGCTGATTTTTTTTTTTTTTTACAGCAAATGCAGGGGTTGGCTGATTTAAAACTTTATTTACCAAAGCAATTTTTTTTTTTTTTTTAATTTCCTCTTCGATACATAAAATGACACACAAAATGATAATATCTTATGTGGTTACATTTAAATTCTTTGCATGCCAGGAATGTACATCTTTCGTATACCTCACTTACATGAATAATATGATTAATAATGTTTTATATATATCATATCTATATCTATCTATAAGTATCTAGAGTTAAGATTGTAGCCTTATTAGTCCAGTGATGTAGATGTAAAATAATAAACAAAAGTAATATCTTCTAATACCTTTTTTATTGGACTAACAAAATTATGGATTGACAAGCTTTCGGGATAAACTCCCTTTCTCAAGTCTAAAGCATTTCTGAGCAGAAGGACACAGAATTCACAGTTAAAACATTGAATTCAAAGCTGTGTTGTTTGCTGGGGTTAACGCAGTGGGACTGCTGATAAGACAGGAACCAAGAGAAAATCCACACTCTTCTTGCAGAGGGTAGTAAATACCCTGTGCAAGGCAGAGTGGGGGGGGGGGAGAAAGAGAAGAAAAATACAGGAGATGGTTTGGGAGGGGAGAGAGTTATAAAAAGATTGCACATATTAAGAATGCTGCAATGCCAATAATCCAGCAAAGATATATATATATATATATATATATATATATATACAGTTTGTAGTTCAAAAACCGCACTCACAGGACTTCCAAATGATGTAAATTATGCGAGATTTATTATAATTTACATCATTTGGAAGTCCTGTGAGTGCGGTTTTTGAACTACAAACTGTATGTATTACATTGAAATTGTCACCCAGGCAAGTGTACAATATTTTGGAGAGTGCTGGGACACATCTGTTCTATATATATATATATATATATATATATATAGAGAGAGAGAGAGAGAGAGAGAGAGAGAGAGAGAGAGAGAGAGAGAGACAAGAAGAGGCCAGCACAAAAAAAGTCTTAAAGGGATAGTAATACTTAAAATGTAAAAATATATATGTTGTAGGGCTTATCCCCCTGAGTAAAACAAGGGTACTCCCACTGCTGAGAGATATTTTATTAAAAAATTATAACACCTCCAACTTGAGTTTTTTAGGTGCAATATCACAGTGGCCTGAAAATTTACAGTGGCTCTGTTGCTACACCATCCTATGGACTGCTCTGGTCCATAGACCATAAATCTCCACAGGATGGTGTAGCAACAGCGCCACTGTAGTTTTTCAGGCCGCTGTGATATTGCACCTACAAAATTCAAGTTTGAGCTGTTATCATTTTCTAATAAAATATATCTCAGTAGTGGGAGTACCCTTGTTTTATTCGGGGATATAAACCCTACAACATATATTTTGTTACATCTTAAGTATTACTATCCCTTTAAAAAAGCTTATTATATCTATTACTGTCAAACATTTTGGTCTGGTAAGGATCTTTCTCAAAGCACCCAGGCAGATTACACTGGATGATGTGAGTGCCAGCATTGGAGTGTAATATATATATATATATATATATATATATATATATATATATATATATATATGTAAAATAACAAACAAAATAAGTATCTTGTAATACCTTTTTTATTGGACTAACAGAATTTTGGATTGACAAGCTTTCGGGATAAACTCCCTTTCTCAAGTCTAAAGCATTTCTTGAGAAAGGGAGGTTCTCCCGAAAGCTTGTCAATCCAAAATTCTGTTAGTCCAATAAAAAAGGTATTACAAGATACTTATTTTGTTTGTTATTTTACATCTGCATCACTGGACTAATACGGCTACAATCTCTCTCTCTCTCTCTCTCTCTCTCTCTATATATATATATATATTTTTTTTTTTTTTTTTTTTTTTTGCCCATCCCTACTCTGAAACTCCAAAAATGAATGACTAAGTTACTGACTGACTGATTGAATGAATGAATGAATGGATGAATGAATGAATATGTATATTTTTATAGCCCCACAAGTGTACCCTGCACTTTACAATTTAAGGGTTTAAACAATAAAAGGTTACCAGTACTTTTACACAATGAAACGCTGGAAATAGGATCCCAGCTTGAAAGCTTACAATCTAAAGTGGTACAGTGAGACACAGAGAATATAAAAGGGTTAAGCGCGGAATATGGTGTTTGAGTTCTGACACAGTTATACAAAATTGGCTTCCTGTACTGAGCCAGCTCTCCTATTTGTTCAATGACTATACAGTAAGAAATATATGGAATTGGGTATTAAAGGATTTGATCAAGTACCAGTTGTAACGTCTCACAATATTTTATCTTTAATTTAAAACGAAGAAATCGGAATTGTTTGTATCCACTGTGGAAATAAGTTTGATGTTTAATTTAATTGGCAGATTGTACTGAGGTCATTGGTGTATTGAGGCAGCTAAGTGTTTGTGTTCAATACCGTCTCTGTACGAGAAGAAAGTTCATCCATTGTTACATAACACTCTTAGTGTTCCCATGGAAACTCAACGCTTTGGATTATTTTATCTCTGCAGTAATTGCAAAAATGTTGCTGATATATGTTTTAAAAGAGAACTAAGAACTCATAAATAAACTCTCCAAGTAACTTACTCTGTACAAAATATTCAATTGGCCCCTGTGAATTTGTGCGTCTGTTCAAGAGATGACATCTTCAATCAGTCCTGATGTCCATGGAAGTGAACATGATAGTTGTTGGTAGTTTTTTCAAGTTGACTTAGTATCTCATACCTCCCAACATTTCAAATGACCAAAGAGGGACACTTCTGTTTTAGGTGGTGTTTCTGGGGGCGGGGCTGGTAGGCGGGGCACTTCCAAGAATTTTTAGGTTATTTCTTAACCCATCTGCACCTCTTTGGGTAACTGATAAATGATTTAGAGAAAGACCAAAGTATTTTAATTACCCATATTAATGTATAAACACATATACTGACAATTAACAACACATTTATGTATGTTTTATTGATGTGGAGCAATGTAATACACATCACTCATTCTGATGTCCTAAAAAGAGGGACAAAAGGGTAGAAAAGAGGGACAGAGGGATTTGGGTCTCAAAGAGGGACTGTCCCTCCTAAAAAGGGACACTTGGTAGGTATGGTATCTTGCTGGCAGGGTATAGGGGGGGATTAGTATGGGATGCTAGTATATAGCTGTCAGGGAATGGCAGGTGGGGGATGTACATGAAATGTTCATATATGGCTGGAAGCAAGTGGCAGTTGGGGGAGTTAGCATTCATTTTAATATCTGGCCAGCAGGGAATGGCAGGTTGGGGGATTAGTGTATAATGTCAGTATCTGGCTGGCAGGGAGTGGCCGGTGAGGGGAATTGGTCTGTAAAGTTAACCTCTGATTATTACTGAGTGGGGGGATTAATGTAGAATGTCAGTATCTGTCCGGCAGAGGGTGTGGCAAGCGGTGGTAGATTAGGCTGGAATCTTAGTATCTGGCTGGCAGGAAATGGCAGGTTGAGGATTAATGTAGAATGTCAGTATCTGTGTGTCAGGAAGTGGTCGATGGGGAGGATTAAGGTAGAATGTTAGTATCTAGCTGGCAAGGAATGACATTGGGGATTAGTGCAGAATGTCAGTACTTGGCCTTGAGGGAGTGTCCGGTGTGGGGAGATTAGGGTGGAATGTTAGTATCTGGCTGGCAGAGAATGGCAGGTTGGTGATTAGTGTAGAATTTCAGTATCTGGCCATCAAGGAGTTGCCGGTGGGGGAAGATTAGGTAGAATGTTGGTATCTGATGTACAGGGAATGGCAGGTTGGCGATTAGTGTAGAATGTCAGTATCTGTCCATCAGGAAGTGGCAGGTGGGAGGAGATTAGGGTGGAATGTTAGTATCTGGCTGGCAGAGAATGGCAGGTTGGGGATTAGTGTAGAATGTCAGTATCTGGCCATCAGGGAGTGACCGGTGGGGGAAGATTAGGTAGAATGTTAGTATCTGATGTACAGGGATTCGCAGGTTGGGGAATAGTGTAGAATGTTAGTATCTGGCCATCAGGGGGTGGCCGGTGGGGGAAGACTAGGGTGGAATGTTAGTATCTGGCTGGAAGAGAATGGCATGTTGGGAATAGTGTAGAATGTCAGTATCTGGCCATCAGGGAGCGGCCAGTGGGGGAAGATTAGGTAGAATGTTAGTATCTGATGTACAGGGAATGGCAGGTTAGGGATTAGTGTAGAATGTCAGTATCTGGCCATCAGGGAGTGGCCGGTGGGGGAAGACTAGGTAGAATGTTAGTATCTGATGTACAGGGATTCGCAGGTAGGGGAATAGTGTAGAATGTCAGTATCTGGCCATCAGGGAGTGGCCAGTGGGGGAAGACTAGGTAGAATGTTAATATCTGGTGTACAGAGAATGGCAGGTTGGGGATTAGTGTAGAATGTCAGTATCTGGCCATCAGGAAGTGGCCGGTGGGAGGAGATTAGGGTGGAATGTTAGTATCTGGCTGGCAGAGAATGGCAGGTTGGGGATTAGTGTAGAATGTCAGTATCTGGCCATCAGGGAGCGGCCGGTGGGGGAAGATTAGGTAGAATGTTAGTATCTGATGTACAGGGAATGGCAGGTTAGGGATTAGTGTAGAATGTCAGTATCTGGCCATCAGGGAGTGGCCGGTGGGGGAAGATTAGGTAGAATGTTAGTATCTGATGTACAGGGATTCGCAGGTTGGGGAATAGTGTAGAATGTCAGTATCTGGCCATCAGGGAGCGGCCGGTGGGGCAAGATTAGGTAGAATGTTAGTATCTGATGTACAGGGATTCGCAGGTTGGGGATTAGTGTAGAATGTCAGTATCTGGCCATCAGGAAGTGGCCGGTGGGGGAAGACTAGGTAGAATGTTAATATCTGGTGTACAGAGAATGGCAGGTTGGGGATTAGTGTAGAATGTCAGTATCTGGCCATCAGGGAGTGGCCGGTGGGAGGAGATTAGGGTGGAATGTTAGTATCTGATGTACAGGGAATGGCAGGTTGGGGATTAGTGTAGAATGTCAGTATCTGGCCATCAGGGAGTGGCCGGTGGGGGAAGATTAGGTAGAATGTTAGTATCTGATGTACAGGGATTCGCAGGTTGGGGAATAGTGTAGAATGTCAGTATCTGGCCATCAGGGAGCGACCGGTGGGGGAAGATTAGGTAGAATGTTAGTATCTGATGTACAGGGAATGGCAGGTTAGGGATTAGTGTAGAATGTCAGTATCTGGCCATCAGGGAGTGGCAGGTGGGGGAAGATTAGGTAGAATGTTAGTATCTGATGTACAGGGATTCGCAGGTTGGGGAATAGTGTAGAATGTCAGTATCTGGCCATCAGGGAGCGGCCGGTGGGGGAAGACTAGGTAGAATGTTAGTATCTGATGTACAGGGAATGGCAGGTTAGGGATTAGTGTAGAATGTCAGTATCTGGCCATCAGGGAGTGGCCGGTGGGGGAAGACTAGGTAGAATGTTAGTATCTGATGTACAGGGATTCGCAGGTAGGGGAATAGTGTAGAATGTCAGTATCTGGCCATCAGGGAGCGGCCAGTGGGGGACGACTAGGTAGAATGTTAGTATCTGATGTACAGGGAATGGCAGGTTGGGGATTAGTGTAGAATGTCAGTATCTGGCCATCAGGAAGTGGCCGGTGGGAGGAGATTAGGGTGGAATGTTAGTATCTGGCTGGCAGAGAATGGCAGGTTGGGGATTAGTGTAGAATGTCAGTATCTGGCCATCAGGGAGCGGCGGTGGGGGAAGATTAGGTAGAATGTTAGTATCTGATGTACAGGGAATGGCAGGTTAGGGATTAGTGTAGAATGTCAGTATCTGGCCATCAGGGAGTGGCCGGTGGGGGAAGATTAGGTAGAATGTTAGTATCTGATGTACAGGGATTCGCAGGTTGGGGAATAGTGTAGAATGTCAGTATCTGGCCATCAGGGAGCGGCCGGTGGGGGAAGATTAGGTAGAATGTTAGTATCTGATGTACAGGGATTCGCAGGTTGGGGATTAGTGTAGAATGTCAGTATCTGGCCATCAGGAAGTGGCCGGTGGGGGAAGACTAGGTAGAATGTTAATATCTGGTGTACAGAGAATGGCAGGTTGGGGATTAGTGTAGAATGTCAGTATCTGGCCATCAGGAAGTGGCCGGTGGGAGGAGATTAGGGTGGAATGTTAGTATCTGGCTGGCAGAGAATGGCAGGTTGGGGATTAGTGTAGAATGTCAGTATCTGGCCATCAGGAAGTGGCCGGTGGGGGAAGATTAGGTAGAGTTAGTATCTGATGTACAGGGATTCGCAGGTTGGAGAATAGTGTAGAATGTCAGTATCTGGCCATCAGGGAGTGGCCGGTGGGGGAAGACTAGGTAGAATGTTAGTCTCTGATGTACAGGGATTCGCAGGTTGGGGAATAGTGTAGAATGTCAGTATCTGGCCATCAGGGAGCGACCGGTGGGGGAAGATTAGGTAGAATGTTAGTATCTGATGTACAGGGAATGGCAGGTTAGGGATTAGTGTAGAATGTCAGTATCTGGCCATCAGGGAGTGGCCAGTGGGGGAAGATTAGGTAGAATGTTAGTATCTGATGTACAGGGATTCGCACGTTGGGGAATAGTGTAGAATGTTAGTATCTGGCAAACAGGGGGTGGCCGGTGGGGGAAGACTAGGGTGGAATGTTAGTATCTGGCTGGCAGAGAATGGCATGTTGGGGATTAGTGTAGAATGTCAGTATCTGGCCATCAGGGAGCGGCCAGTGGGGGAAGACTAGGTAGAATGTTAGTATCTGATGTACAGGGAATGGCAGGTTAGGGATTAGTGTAGAATGTCAGTATCTGGCCATCAGGGAGTGGCCGGTGGGGGAAGACTAGGTAGAATGTTAGTATCTGATGTACAGGGATTCACAGGTTGGGGAATAGTGTAGAATGTCAGTATCTGGCCATCAGGGAGTGGCCGGTGGGGGAAGACTAGGTAGAATGTTAATATCTGGTGTACAGAGAATGGCAGGTTGGGGATTAGTGTAGAATGTCAGTATCTGGCCATCAGGAAGTGGCCGGGGGGAGGAGATTCGGGTGGAATGTTAGTATCTGGCTGGCAGAGAATGGCAGGTTGGGGATTAGTGTAGAATGTCAGTATCTGGCTATCAGGGAGTGGCCGGTGGGGGAAGATTAGGTAGAATGTTAGTATCTGATGTACAGGGATTCGCAGGTTGGAGAATAGTGTAGAATGTCAGTATCTGGCCATCAGGGAGCGGCCGGTGGGGGAAGATTAGGTAGAATGTTAGTATCTGATGTACAGGGAATGGCAGGTTAGGGATTAGTGTAGAATGTCAGTATCTGGCCATCAGGGAGTGGACGGTGGGGGAATATTAGGTAGAATGTTAGTATCTGATGTACAGGGATTCGCAGGTTGGGGAATAGTGTAGAATGTCAGTATCTGGCCATCAGGGAGCGGCGGTGGGGGAAGACTAGGTAGAATGTTATTATCTGATGTACAGGGAATGGCAGGTTGGAGAATAGTATAGAATGTCAGTATCTGGCCATCAGGGAGTGACCGGTGGGGGAAGACTAGGTAGAATGTTAGTATCTGATGTACAGGGATTCGCAGGTTGGAGAATAGTGTAGAATGTCAGTATCTGGCCATCAGGGAGCGGCCGGTGGGGGAAGATTAGGTAGAATGTTAGTATCTGATGTACAGGGATTCGCAGGTTGGGGATTAGTGTAGAATGTCAGTATCTGACCATCAGGGAGTGGCCGGTGGGGGAAGACTAGGTAGAATGTTAATATCTGGTGTACAGAGAATGGCAGGTTGGGGATTAGTGTAGAATGTCAGTATCTGGCCATCAGGAAGTGGCCGGTGGGAGGAGATTAGGGTGGAATGTTAGTATCTGGCTGGCAGAGAATGGCAGGTTGGGGATTAGTGTAGAATGTCAGTATCTGGCCATCAGGGAGTGGCCGGTGGGGGAAGATTAGGTAGAATGTTAGTATCTGATGTACAGGGATTCGCAGGTTGGAGAATAGTGTAGAATGTCAGTATCTGGCCATCAGGAAGTGGCCGGTGGGGGAAGACTAGGTAGAATGTTAGTATCTGATGTACAGGGATTCGCAGGTTGGGGAATAGTGTAGAATGTCAGTATCTGGCCATCAGGGAGCGACCGGTGGGGGAAGATTAGGTAGAATGTTAGTATCTGATGTACAGGGAATGGCAGGTTGGGGATTAGTGCAGAATGTCAGTATCTGGCCATCAGGGAGTGGCCGGTGGGGGAAGACTAGGTAGAATGTTAGTATCTGATGTACAGGGATTCGCAGGTTGGGGAATAGTGTAGAATGTCAGTATCTGGCCATCAGGAAGTGGCCGGTGGGGGAAGACTAGGTAGAATGTTAATATCTGGTGTACAGAGAATGGCAGGTTGGGGATTAGTGTAGAATGTCAGTATCTGGCCATCAGGAAGTGGCCGGTGGGAGGAGATTAGGGTGGAATGTTAGTATCTGGCTGGCAGAGAATGGCAGGTTGGGGATTAGTGTAGAATGTCAGTATCTGGCCATCAGGGAGTGGCCGGTGGGGGAAGATTAGGTAGAATGTTAGTATCTGATGTACAGGGATTCGCAGGTTGGAGAATAGTGTAGAATGTCAGTATCTGGCCATCAGGAAGTGGCCGGTGGGGGAAGACTAGGTAGAATGTTAGTATCTGATGTACAGGGATTCGCAGGTTGGGGAATAGTGTAGAATGTCAGTATCTGGCCATCAGGGCGCGACCGTGGGGGAAGACTAGGTAGAATGTTAATATCTGGTGTACAGAGAATGGCAGGTTGGGGATTAGTGTAGAATGTCAGTATCTGGCCATCAGGAAGTGGCCGGTGGGAGGAGATTAGGGTGGAATGTTAGTATCTGGCTGGCAGAGAATGGCAGGTTGGGGATTAGTGTAGAATGTCAGTATCTGGCCATCAGGGAGTGGCCGGTGGGGGAAGATTAGGTAGAATGTTAGTATCTGATGTACAGGGTTTCGCAGGTTGGAGAATAATGTAGAATGTCAGTATCTGGCCATCAGGAAGTGGCCGGTGGGGGAAGACTAGGTAGAATGTTAGTATCTGATGTACAGGGATTCGCAGGTTGGGGAATGGTGTAGAATGTCAGTATCTGGCCATCAGGGAGCGACCGGTGGGGGAAGACTAGGTAGAATGTTAGTATCTGATGTACAGGGAATGGCAGGTTAGGGATTAGTGTAGAATGTCAGTATCTGGCCATCAGGGAGTGGCCGGTGGGGGAAGATTAGGTAGAATGTTAGTATCTGATGTACAGGGATTCGCAGGTTGGGGAATAGTGTAGAATGTTAGTATCTGGCCATCAGGGGGTGGCCGGTGGGGGAAGACTAGGGTGGAATGTTAGTACCTGGCTGGCAGAGAATGGCATGTTGGGGATT
The DNA here is from genome assembly GCA_037306005.1 of Rhinophrynus dorsalis. Taxonomy (NCBI): domain Eukaryota; kingdom Metazoa; phylum Chordata; class Amphibia; order Anura; family Rhinophrynidae; genus Rhinophrynus; species Rhinophrynus dorsalis. Next base: position 21,478,427 of record CM074719.1, read on the forward strand.
AGTGTAGAATGTCAGTATCTGGTCATCAGGGAGCGGCCAGTGGGGGAAGACTAGGTAGAATGTTAGTATCTGATGTACAGGGAATGGCAGGTTGGGGAATAGTGTAGAATGTTAGTATCTGGCCATCAGGGGGTGGCCGGTGGGGGGAGATTAGGGTGGAATGTTAGTATCTGGCTGGCAGAGAATGTCATGTTGGGGATTAGTGTAGAATGTCAGTATCTGGCCATCAGGGAGCGGCCGGTGGGGGAAGATTAGGTAGAATGTTAGTATCTGATGTACAGAGAATGGCAGGTTGGGAATTAGTGTAGAATGTCAGTATCTGGCCATCAGGGAGTGGCCGGTGGGGGAAGACTAGGTAGAATGTTAGTATCTGATGTACAGGGATTCGCAGGTTGGGGAATAGTGTAGAATGTCAGTATCTGGCCATCAGGGAGCGGCCGGTGGGGGAAGACTAGGTAGAATGTTATTATCTGATGTACAGGGAATGGCAGGTTGGAGAATAGTGTAGAATGTTAGTATCTGGCCATCAGGGGGTGGCCGGTGGGGGAAGACTAGGGTGGAATGTTAGTATCTGGCTGGCAGAGAATGGCATGTTGGGGATTAGTGTAGAATGTCAGTATCTGGCCATCAGGGAGCGGCCGGTGGGGGAAGATTAGGTAGAATGTTAGTAACTGATGTACAGGGAATGGCAGGTTAGGGATTAGTGTAGAATGTCAGTATCTGGCCATCAGGAAGTGGCCGGTGGGGGAAGACTAGGTAGAATGTTAATATCTGGTGTACAGAGAATGGCATGTTGGGGATTAGTCTAGAATGTCAGTATCTGGCCATCAGGAAGTGGCCGGTGGGAGGAGATTAGGGTGGAATGTTAGTATCTGGCTGGCAGAGAATGGCAGGTTGGGGATTAGTGTAGAATGTCAGTATCTGGCCATCAGGGAGTGGTCGGTGAGGGAAGATTAGGTAGAATGTTAGTATCTGATGTACAGGGAATGGCAGGTTGGGGAATAGTGTAGAATGTCAGTATCTGGCCATCAGGAAGTGGCCGGTGGGGGAAGACTAGGTAGAATGTTAATATCTGGTGTACAGAGAATGGCAGGTTGGGGATTAGTGTAGAATGTCAGTATCTGGCCATCAGAAAGTGGCCGGTGGGAGGAGATTAGGGTGGAATGTTAGTATCTGGCTGGCAGAGAATGGCAGGTTGGGGATTAGTGTATAATGTCAGTATCTGGCCATCAGGGAGCGGCCGGTGGGGGAAGATTAGGTAGAATGTTAATATCTGATGTACAGGGATTCGCAGGTTGGGGAATAGTGTAGAATGTTAGTATCTGGCCATCAGGGGGTGGCCGGTGGGGGAAGACTAGGGTGGAATGTTAGTATCTGGCTGGCAGAGAATGGCAGGTTGGGAATTAGTGTAGAATGTCAGTATCTGGCCATCAGGGAGTGGCCGGTGGGGGAAGACTAGGTAGAATGTTAGTATCTGATGTACAGAGAATGGCAGGTTGGGGATTAGTGTAGAATGTCAGTATCTGGCCATCAGGGGGTGGCCGGTGGGGGGAGATTAGGGTGGAATGTTAGTATCTGGCTGGCAGAGAATGGCATGTTGGGGATTAGTGTAGAATGTCAGTATCTGGCCATCAGGGAGTGGCCGGTGGGGGAAGATTAGGTAGAATGTTAGTATCTGATGTACAGAGAATGGCAGGTTGGGGATTAGTGTAGAATGTCAGTATCTGGCCATCAGGGAGTGGCCGGTGGGGTAAGACTAGGTAGAATGTTAGTATCTGATGTACAGGGATTTGCAGGTTGGGGAATAGTGTAGAATGTCAGTATCTGGCCATCAGGGAGCGGCCGGTGGGGGAAGACTGGGTAGAATGTTATTATCTGATGTACAGGGAATGGCAGGTTGGAGAATAGTGTAGAATGTCAGTATCTGCCCATCAGGGAGTGACCGGTGGGGGAAGACTAGATAGAATGTTAGCATATGATGTACAGGGATTCGCAGGTTGGAGAATAGTGTAGAATGTCAGTATCTGGCCATCAGGAAGTGGCCGGTGGGAGGAGATTAGGGTGGAATGTTAGTATCTGGCTTGCAGGGAGCGGCAGTTAGGAGAGACAGCTGTTTAGAATATTATCTTGCAGGCACGCCAGCCAGTACTGTTTAATTTATATAAACTCACAAATACATAAAAGCCAAATAGATCATACTCTATTATTTTAAATATAACTGAATGGATAATATAAATGCAAGTGCTTTTGGAAGTTCTTCCAAAATCACCTATTTGCATCAAAGTGACAGTTTCAGGCTAACCTATTCTAGTATGTCAAGAGAGGATAGGAAATATATATATAAATGAACTTAATCTGCACTTTTAAGAGGACTTTTTATTAAGAATGTGCAAAATGTTTTACCATCAGCAGAAAAGAACCGAGATGATGTAGGTTTTGAAGATGTTGAGGAGGAAATGAATTACACTTGCTAAACGATGCAGCAGGTAATAATGCATTTAAAAGACGATAATGAGAGATAATTAAAAAAATGTTTTGTAGATACCAAGGGCTGTATGCATAAAGTAACACAGATCAATTCTGGAGAAAATCAACTCTACAGTAGTGGAGAAATATCAATTTTAAAGCGGAACTACCACCCCACAAAATCTTTAGCTTAAAGGGATAGTAATACTTAAAATGTAAAAAAAAAATATGTTATAGAGTTTATCCCCCTGAGTAAAACAAGGGCACTCCCACTGCTGAAAGGTGTTTCATTGAAAAGTTATTAATTTTCAAAGTTGAATTTTTTAGGTGCAATATCACAGTGGCCTGAAATTGTACAGTGGCGCTGTTGCTGCACCATCCTATGGAGATTTATGGTCCCGGGACCAGAGCTGTCCATAGGATCGTGTAGCAACAGCGCCACTGTAAAATTTCAGGCCACTGTGATATTGCACCTAAACAATTCAACTTTGAAAATTAATAACTTTTGAATGAAACACCTTTCAGCAGTGGGAGTGCCCTTGTTTTACTCAGGGGGATAAACTCTACAACATATTTTTTTTTTACATTTTAAGTATTACTATCCCTTTAACTAAGTCCCCATCAGCTAGTCGCCAGAATTATTACCTGATTTAATAGATTTATGCTCTCTTCTATGGCTGACAGTAGCACGGAGCACAGACATCTTTCCATAGTGACGTCTGCGCGTCTGCGCTGTCAGTCTCAGCCAGCGCTAGGAGGCGTTGCTAGGAGCCAGCCGGCTCCAAAAGGGACTGACAGCGCAGGTTCGCGGACATCACAACGGCGAGATGTCCGCTCTCCGTGCTACTGTCAGTCATAGAAGAGAGCATAAATCTATTAAATAAGGTAATTATTCTTGTGACTAACGCTACTAAGCAGCTAGTCTTCAGATGGGGACTTAGTTAAGCTAAAGATGTTGTGGGGTGGTAGTTCCGCTTTAATAAATTTAGTGCCAGATGAGTAATACATTGCATACACTTATGGCACTCCAAGTGTTAATTCAATCTAGAAACAAAAGGAGACAAAACAGGAGACAAAATCTCCTTTTGTTTTGTGCACTTGGGCTAATTATCTTTGATAAAGCAGCGTATAAGCTGCGAAATGCGTAAGAGCCTTTTAATTTATTGTATAAACAATATTGATATTAATATTGATATTTTTATTTATAATAAAAGTGTTTTTATTAATAAGAGAATACGCTTCCTCAAGTTCACTGTTTTCCCCGCTGATCTGATATACATGGCTGTATGGTGGAGAAGATCCTGTGCAGGAAGATCACACACCTGAACGGAGACAGATATGATAATCTCCGGATGCTTGTTTAGTCAGATCTCATGATATCATCCGACTGACACTGAGACTCTGTGAGCAGAATTGCTACTTTATATCTTCATTCTTTAGAATTTATAATTGAACTGCACTATTGGGGAGCCTCCTTTGTCCTCTTTTCTTGTTTTACATTGTTAATTAAATGTGGCCTTTAAGGCGATAGTAATACTTAAGTATTACTAATCGCTATATTAAAGTCCTATTAAAAAGAAATGTATTGCTCCAGTGTCATCTCTCAAATCTTTATGGTTTGAGAGATAATCGATCCTAAAGTTGCCCTCTCCCTCCCCCTTCCCAGAAGTCAGCGTTGTAGCTGACTGAAGGGAAATCCGGTCATAGATCATCAGGCGGCTCTGCAGCAGAGCTGCGATAGAGTTAATAAAAAAAAATCTTTCAGTAAAACGGTCTTCTACGTGTGCTTGCAAACCAATCACACGTAGAAGACCATTTCAGTGAAAGTTTTCTTTTTTATTAACGCGATCGCGGCTGTGCTGGAGAGCCGCCTAAAAGTCGTACGACTTGCTTCCCTGCAGGCAGCTAGAACGCTGTCTTTGGGGTAGGGGGAGGGAGAGAGCATCTTTAGGAGCGATTATCTCTCAAACCATAAAGGCTTGAGAGATAACACTGGGGGCAATACATTTCTTTTTAATAGGACTTTAATATAGGGATTAGTAATAATTAAGTATTACTATCCCTTTAATCCCGTGAAGGCAAGAGAAATTTCTAATACATTGCTTCCACATCCCCCTGCAACACATACCTGCTCCGGCCATTTTATTTATAAACTTACTTATAAGTTCAGTCCTTTTATTGGTCAGGAATTAACCCCTTGGATCTAGAGAGTAGTGATGATCGAGCACCCAGATGCTCGGGTGTTCGGGTGCTCTGGCCGAGCCCCCCGGAGGCTCGAGTGCTCGGCCGAGCACCCGAGCCCCATTGAAGTCAATGGGAGGACTCGAGCATTACACCAGGCACCCCCTGCTCTGATGAGTGGCTGGTCCATAGGAAAAGGGCAGAAAATGATGGAAACACCACAGAAATGGTTCAGGGACAGCATAGGGAGGATGTCTGGATGCACATTGCCCCTTCCTCAATGCCCCGTTCATCTCCACACTGCCCCTTCATCTCCACGATGCCCCTTCCACACTGCCCCCTCATCTCCACACTGCCCCTTCAACAATGCCACCTTCTCCACACTGCCCCTTCCATCTCCACACTGCCGCTTCCACACTGCCCCTTCCATCTCTACAATGCCCCCTTCATCTCCATCTCCATGATGCCCCTTCCACAATGCCCCTTCCACAATGCCCCCTTCATCTCCGCAATGCCCCTTCCACAATGCCCCCTTCATCTCCGCAATGCCCCCATCTCCACTTCACCTCCACATTGCACCTTCATCTTCACATTTCCCCTGGTGGTCTAGCGGTGTACTTGACAGATCTGTGCCTCCTTCGGCACAGATCTCTTTGACTGAAGCTCCCAGCGCCGCTGTAGTAATGCAGAGGCTGGGAGATGATGTCATCTCCCAGCGCTCTGTATTACTAGAGCGGCGAGATGAGTGAGAGATCAGGTAAGCTGCGGGCGAGGGGGTTGAATCTCCCGGCCAAATGAGGGGGGCCCGGAAAGCCTCATTCAAGTTGAATGAGGCTTTCCGGGCCCCCCTCATTTGGCCGGGCCCTAGGCAGGCGCCTTGTGCGGGGAGGAGACCCGAACATGGCGGGCGAGCACATGCGGTACTCGTACGAGTACCGCCATGTGCCGAGCAGAGCGATGCTCGAGCCGAACCGAGCTTCGGCCGAGCATGCTCGCTCATCACTACTAGAGAGATATAGAGAGATATACAACTCATTGCAAAGACTTGGATACCTTATCTAATAGTACCTGAGATGTAAATTCATCCCTACAAATGAGTCCCCTTTTTATTTAGAACTGAATAGATCTTACTGTCCATATTAATGTCAGCATGGGATTTGTAATATGAGTTACTAGTAGATTTTTCTTCTCTTTTAACCCCTTAACAACCGGCCGATCAGTGCGACGCGGTCACTTAAGGACCACGGAGCATTTTTTCTTTTTTTTCACATTTCGGTTCTGGACTCCCCGAACGGCGTGCAACCACGGGGGAGCCTGGAATTCCTTGACGGTCATAGTATGTCATGGGTCGTTGACTCAGATCGACCCATGACGTACTATGACCGTCAAGGGTCGTTAAGGGGTTAAAGAAATAATAACACATCAAAATGACTTTATTTAAATCTGCTGTGCAAGATATGAGTGACTGATGTCAGTCTCACTATTTAAGACATAGCTCTGAAGTTATTAGTGTTTAATTCTCTCCCCTCTATCTCTCCCTTCACAGAGGGCAGGTAAAACAAGCTCCAACAGCTGTTCTACAACAGAGATAGGTTTGCCAATGGCAGACAGACGGACCAAGATAATAATAATCCTTTATTTATATAGCGCACACAGATTCCGCAGCGCTTTACACTCATATTGGTTCTTGTCCCCATTGGGGCTCACAATCTATCAGTATGTTTTTTGGAGTGTGGGAGGAAACCGGAGGAAACCCACGCACACACAGTGAGAACATACAAACTCATTGCAGATGTTGTCCTTGGTGGGATTTGAACCCAGGACCCCAGTGCTGCAAGGCAACAGTGCTAACCACTGAGCCACTGTGCTGCCCACTGAGCCACTGAAATGCTCTCCCTACAAATCATTCTACTGTGCACTAGCTGTGCTGATATAGTGTTCAGGGCACAGTAAAATGACTCACAGAGAAGACATTTCAATCTCCTCTGTTCACTTTATCAGTCTCTTCACTGCTGAAGGACTGACGGCAGCAAGAGGGTGAGCAAAAAAAACTGTAATAACTTCAGAAGGGCTGATTTTAACGAGTGATGTCAGACACACTCTAACACACATGACAACATATTTAAATATAGTTATTTTTAATTTCTTACTATTTCTTTAACTGTTTGAGTGCCAGAGAGGTATCCAATGCATTGTGATGCCTCTCTGGCACTCAAATGGTTAATATAATTGGGGGGGTTATTATTATTAATATAGATTGTGCTAGTGTTTCAGCGAGGCAACCAACTGCACTATATATAGGTAAGTATTCCCCAAATTCTCTTAAACCAGCCTTTTAATCATGCAACGCATTGCAAACCAGTGTGCTGCAGACCCTTCTAGTATTCAAGGGGTTAACAGGCATACCTCTAACCCTTTGAGTGCCAGAGGGGTACGCAACGCATTGCAATGCAATGCGTTGCGTACCCCTCTGGCACTCAAAGGGCTAAATGACACAAATCCTAAAGATCTGATAGGAAACAACAGCCGTCTTGCATGAAGTTTAAAGGACCCTTGTGACTTGCAAGTGAAGGAAATAATCCAGTTACCATTGACCTGCAATTATAGAGCTTGTCCTTTAAACAGTGGAGGCAGGAGTCCTTGAGCACATCAGATAAACATCCACGTATCTTTGCCCTGTTCTCTTTCAGAAGGATGTGAAAAACAAACGTGCTTTGCTCAGAAAACCATCTCTTACTTCGCTCGTTGAGAATGTTTGTGGCCTCACAAAGAGTCTCTGCCCAGTCTTATTAAGAGCCACAGAGTCGAGAAAAGTAATTGCTCCCTAATCATATCTTCCATACTCTGACCTGCTTTACCCAGGCAATCTATATTCTAATAGCAGTCAACAGGTCATCAGTTAATAAAAATACCATTAACATCCCCCTGTGAGGACAGAGGCAAGATATCCATCAAGAGAGGGCCAAGGCAATATAATTTGCACGGTTTTTAGTGTAATTAACTGCACTGGGCATGCAGATTTCCCTGGAGGGTAAAGGAAGTGGGGGATATGACCTTGAAGATAGTTATTACTGTGCACAGCTGACTATACTTAGGTACAGAAAGTGACCTTGACAAAGGCAAACAGTGAATCAGTGTATTGTACTGTGCAGCTCAACCACTTTACACTTTAAAGTAGTTTTGATTTTTCATCTTAATCTGGTATTGTTGATTTACTCTAAACACCGTAATGTTTTCGCATGATGTTGGATAATATCAGCTCTTTAAGGACCACATGGACTCCAACAGGACTTAAAATATAATTTTTTGTTGTAAGATCCAAGTTTTACTGCTCCTTTAAAGGGATAGTAATACTTCATTTTAACTTTATTTTGTAGGCATTAAAAAAACATGAAGAACAATATAAGTCTTATCTCTCAAACTTTTATGGTTTATGAGATATTCACAAGCAAAGTTTCCCCTCCCGCCCCTTTTACCTAGTGTAAGCCATCTCTTCTCAGATTTGGAATCCAGTCCATAGACCAGACAGATAACAGAAGGGGGCAATCTTCTTCCTATGAGAACAATGAAATCCCTGCCCCCCTTGACAAGTTTTTCAGGTTTTTCCCTTATCTTAATTGAAGATTGTCCCTCTCTGCAGTCTACCCGGGCACCTCCCTTCTGATCTGGCTGAACAGTGTTACATCAGTAAAAGGGGCGGGAAGGGGATACTTTATCATTCAATTACTCTTGAACTACAACTCTGACAGAACTGAAATAACACTCTCCAAAGTCCAAATACTATGATGATTAATTAGAGCTGATTTTATTATGAAACGTGACTATACCTTTAAACATATCTGGGTGTATCCTGCTCAGAGCTACACTAGCCCCCAGTACATTGGTTAGCAGGGGTTTTCAATTTTTGGACCTTTAGCTGTTGGAGAATACAACAAACAGCCGGAGGTCCAAAAACTGACTACCCTCAGGTTACAGTTTATTGTATTGACCTTCTCTAGTGTTGATCTTGCTCCTTCTGTTCACATCTGGAAATTAACAGAACCTGACTTTCCAAGTAAATCTCTCTCCCTGCGGTATTTAGCAGTCTGTTTTCTGCATTACACGAGGAAAACAAAACGCTGACAAAACCTGCTCACTCATGACAAAGCATTTCATGTTACCTTGCGCCTACTCAAAAACAACTCAGAGGAAACAAATATGTTTTAGATCGCTCAGCACTGACCCGTTGTATGCCTGAGAGGTGTGTAAAGCAATGGAATGACTGGCTCAACACAATGGCACTCAAAAATGTCAACTACGAAAAAAATAATTGCTTGATCTTTATAGAATTCTTAGGGGCAAATAACCATTATATCCTTGAATGGTAAATATATCTCCAACACTAATAATCTGATTTTACAGTGAACAATAATATATTTGCTTCAAACAAAAACACCAGTAAAAAAGGATCAAAGAGTGTTTATTAAATATACACACACACACACACACACACACACACACACACACACACACACACACACACACACAAACAATTACACATGCATGCACACACACACACAATCACGCACACTCATACACACACACGCAAACACAATCACACACACACACACACACATACACAAGATCTGGAGCAAGTTTGAATTGTTCTGTGATACAGACTTTATTTAAAATTACAGAGCAAGTTTGAATTGTTCCCTGGTCCAGACTTTATTTAAAATTACAAAGCAAGTCTGAATTGTTCCCTGATGCAGACTTTATTTAAAATTACAGAGCAAGTTTGAATTGTTCCCTGATCCAGACTTTATTTAAAATTACAGAGAAAGTTTGAATTGTTCCCTGGTCCAGACTTTATTTAAAATTACAGAGCAAGTTTGAATTGTTCCCTGATGCAGACTTTATTTAAAATTACAGAGCAAGTTTGAATTGTGCACCAACACAGATCCCATGTGCAATTCAGCACAGGAGGATCCAAAAGGTCTTCAGGTGAAGGACTCCCCGAAGAGTGTAGCAGAGGTGAAGACATGTAAAAGGGGAGGGATTGGGAAGTTAGGTATAGCAATTTGTTTGCAGAATCAGAGGGCTGCCTCTTCATGACTGATAGCCCATTATTGCCAGAGGGGTGTTTCATGTATTAAGTTGCAATCAGTTGGACAGTTCTCTGTTGCTCAAAGAATTAATGAAAAAACTCCAAGAGGCTCACAGATACTAATATTTTCTTATTAGTTGGCCACATTGAATGAAGCGGGTTAAAAATGCATCCACCTCTGCCACATCAATATTGTTGATCCAGAGGAAGGTAAAAAAAAAAAAAATCAAAAACATATTTAAACCATTACTGCCCTTACTGGAATAAATCCCTATCTTTACAGGGATCCCTACCTTATCCCTACCTTATTCTTGGTGAACAAAGTCCCAAAAATTATACAGTGTCACTGTCAAAAGGTACCGGGTCACTGACCTAACATGACCTGGCTGAAAATCATCTGTGATAGTGTCCTGCTGGCTCTTGCAGCAGCTGATTGACACTGAGCACTACTGAGGCTGATGCATTAACGTATCATAGGACATGAATAAAATTCCCCTTGATGTACATGGAACTTTTAATCCGCTGAATGCTAAAGAGGTTTAAACCCTTTGAGTGCCAGAGTGGTACGCAGTGCATTGCTTTGCAATGTGTTTCATATCCCTCTGGCACTCAGGTGGTTAATCACATTACAAAGCAATGTTTTGGAGTCTTCTTTATCATTTAACCCTTTGAGTGCCTGAGGGGAGACAAACGAATTGAGAACCAAAGCGTTTGGAAAGGTCACTTTATAACAAACCGTGGATTTTGAGTGCCAGGGGGATATGCAATGTTGCGTTGTGTTGGGTGGGTGTAGGGAGGACGCAGGTAGCTTCAGCAGATTTCTTCTCATTGTCTAATATACATCATATGCCCAGGGATGCCCCTGAATATATCACACCACACTTCAAATGTGTAGTTTCATCCACTGTGGTTTGCAAGAGTGGATGCTGTTTTTACATTCCTTTATCCGGAGTAGAAAATTTAAAGCGGAACAACCACGTTAGGTAAAGTCGCACAGCAATACTTAGGCAGGTGGCAACTAGCTTAATAATAGTTATTTTCCTCTCCAAAGTAGCCACTTGTAAAGGAATCCTTAAGCTTCTGAGAGCGGAAGCCAGGTATCAGCGCAGACATCTTGTCTGTGCCCCTGCGCTGTCAGTCCCGGTCTCTCTACAGATGCCTTCCACTGGCCCGAACGTCGTTCTCGGAAGATTAATGATTACTTTACAAGCAGCTACTTTTGAGAGGTAATATAACTATTATTAAGCTAGTTGCCATCTGCCTAAGTAACTTTATCTAGCGTGGTAGTTCCGCTTTAAAGGGATAGTAATGTCAGAAAAAAAGTATTAACTATATGGTAGATACAGTTAAAAGAGAGTACTTGCACTTATTTGTATCTCTCAAACCATTATGGTTTGAGAGATATAGGAAAATAAAGTTCTCTGGTCTCTCCCCTTTCTGCTTGACAAGCTGTAAAGCTGTCAGAAGCAGATTCTGGTCGCTTGACCAGATGTGGCTCTTCAGCAGCGGCGATATAACAATATCTAAAGATAAATTCTTAATTTGGAAAGGTCTACAAAGTGTGCATGGCTTGCAAACACACTTTGTAGACCGTTCCAATTAAGTATTTATTTCTAAATAGTGTGATTTCTTCTTCGAAGAGCCTCTGTTTGGTCAAATGACTGCAATCTGCAGCTGTCAGCTAGATGGCAGACTTGAGTAAAACAGCCAGGAAAAGGTAACTTTAGCAAGATATATCTCTCAAACCATAAAGGTTTGAGAGATAAGACTTACATTGATGTTAAGCTTTTTTTAATGCCTACAAAATTAAATCAACTTAAAATTAACCATTACTATCCCTTTAATGATCAAATAAAACATGATTATTTCCAAATAGTAATTAACCCTTTAAACAAACAGAGTGGGGTAAAACACACTTTGGTTCCTAAACGGTTACAAAAAAAAGTTTGTGATCCAAAAAGTTTTGCCACAAGGGAGGACGGAGAGTTACAATTAATAGAATCCCTTGGATGGTAAAGGCCCCAGCGTCTAAGAGGTTAAAATGAAGTTTAAATTGCTTCAGAAGTGTCAAACAAAATTGGGATTGATTTGGATGCTTTATATAGAACTTCAATCACTCTATAATTACATTAATTTCTGAGCACACATAGTTATTAACCTAGGTCAAGTTTTATATTCAATGAAGACAACATTAGAAATTAGCACTTCTGATGAAATTAAACTCTCCTTTTTTAACTCCGTTGATTTTGTTCTTTGTTATACAGTTGATTTTTTTGCTGTTGCCAAATTCATTGTTCTTTGCAATGCTGTAAAGGGAAATTGCCACCTAATCTTTATATGCTTTGCAATATGTCCTATAAGATCAACACTTTCAGATAATCATAATCATCAGCTATTTAGTTTACTGTGGGTTTTTAACAGGCAATTATCATGTTTACTACATGCGCTACAACCCGATGCGGCCCTAAAACAGCTGCTGTCAGGGGTTCATAAAACCAGGGGGATATTGAGTAAGCGGTTATAAAGAGGTGATAAAGTGGAGATGCTTTCTTCAGTTTATCACTTCTCCAATTCATATGTTATCCTATAGAGTCTATGCACTAAGATGTCTTCAACTTTGGAGATCTTAGTGAATAGGCTCCATAGAATAACATAGGAACTGGAGAAGTGATATCACTGGAGAAGTCATCTCCACTTTATCACCTCTTTATCACCACTTAGTGAGTCTCCCCAGGTCTGTTATCAGGGAGATACTGGAAGTACCTGTGTATGGGGCCCAGACAAGCAGGGGGCCCACCGATCAGACACAGATGCCCTCACAACCCTCTTGATGGGGGGGGGGGGCTGTGCTAAAAGGGGACCCCAGATGACCAGATATGCCCACTTGGATTCTGGACAATCCAATAGTGGGCTCCTTATAAGTATATCCTGCAACTAGTGTATAAGACAAATGGAACTCACCTCTGCAGCTCTGTCTCTGTTTCATATCATACCATATAGTGAAGCAGTTCTAAGAACTCCATCTTTACTTCTAGGTTGCAGTGGAAACATGTGCGATAGATATTGGTGGGGGTTTGCTACAAGCCACCTAATGTTGGGGAGTTGGAGGAAGCCCAACTTTTACTGCAAATGGAAAAGGCTGCTAGGTCAGCAAAGGTAATTATAATGGGAGATTTCAATTACCCTGAAATTGACTGGAGCAATATGACTTCAGGCACAACAAAGGGAAATATTTTTCTAAGTATGATAAATGATAATTTTATGTCCCAACTAGTAGAGGAGCCAACTAGAAAAGAGGCCTTGCTTGACCTAGTGCTCTCAAACGATTCTGACATTGTAAACAATGTGCAGGTAAGGGAGCATTTGGGCAGCAGTGACCACAATATTGTATCCTTTGAAGTTTGTTATGAGAAACCCAAAAGCAAGAGTTTAACCAAAACATTCAATTTCAAAAAGGCTAATTTTACAAAGTTAAAAGAAGCTTTAAAGGATATCCAGTGGGATGTAATTTTCAAAGATAAAAATGCACAAGAGTCATGGAATGTATTTAAAATGCACTTGGGCAAATATACACGTCAATATATACCATTGGGGAATAAGCACAAGAGAAGTAAAGCAAAACCAATGTGGATTAATAATGTGGTTAGCAGGGAAATGAGAAATAAAAAGCAGGCTTTTAAGGTGTTTAAGTCAAATGGGTCAGATGCATCATTTAAAAAATATAAAGAATGTAATAAAATCTGCAAACAAGCAATTAAGCTAGCTAAAATAGAAAATGAGCGAAACATTGCAAATGAGAGCAAGAAAAACCCTAAACAATTCTACAAGTATATTAACAACAAAAAAGTTAAGGTTGATATTGGTCCTCTTAGGACTGAGACAGGTGAATTGATTAGTGAGGATAAAGCTATGGCTGACACCCTAAATACTTTCTTTGCTTCAGTATATACAAAGGAAGCAGAAATGACAAGCTGTGGGCAAACAGACAAAACCATGGAATTTCCTCCAACATCTACATGGCTTACTGAGGACAAGGTCCAAAAGAGACTGGAAAGGGTTATAGTGAATAAAGCGCCTGGACCGGACGGTATACACCCAAGGGTACTTAAGGAACTTAGTTCAGTAATAGCAAAACCATTATACTTAATATTTATTGATTCGCTTTCATCAGGCATAGTGCCCTGTGATTGGAGGAAAGCTGATGTAGTTCCATTGTTTAAAAAGGGAGCAAGATCCAAACCAGGAAATTATAGACCTGTGAGCTTGACTTCCATAGTGGGTAAGATACTAGAAGGGTTATTAACTGACAGTATTCAGAACTATGTGAAGACAAACAATATCATTAGTAGGAATCAGCATGGTTTCATGAAGAACAGATCATGTCAGACTAATTTACTTGCATTTTATGAAAGAGTGAGTAGTAATTTGGACAGGGGAATTGCTGTTGATGTAGTATACTTGGATTTTGCAAAAGCCTTTGACACAGTGCCTCACAGCAGGTTACTGCATAAATTAAAAGGCTTCGGTTTGGGTGGTGTTATCTGTACATGGATTGAGAACTGGTTAAATGATAGATGGCAGAGAGTTGTTGTAAATGGAACTTTTTCAAATTGGTCTAGGGTTATAAGTGGGGTGCCGCAGGGTTCAGTCCTGGGCCCAATGCTTTTTAATTTGTTTATTAATGATCTAGAAGTGGGAATTGAAAGTAGCATCTCAATCTTTGCTGATGACACTAAGCTATGTAAGGAAATACATACAGAGCTCGATGTTTTTTTCCCTACAGAAGGATTTAGATAAACTAAGTGAATGGGCAGAAAAGTGGCAGATGTCATTTAATGTAGATAAATGTAAGGTTATGCATTTGGGTTGTAGAAACAAACTTGCTACATATACTCTAAATGGGAAACAACTTGGGAAATCCTCATTAGAGAAAGATTTAGGTGTACTGATAGACAATAGTCTTCACAGCAGTGTGCAGAGTCACTCAGCTTCTGCAAGAGCAAATAGAGTACTAGCCTGCATAAAAAGAGGTGTGGAAGCAAGGGATGCTAATATTATCCTACCTCTGTATAAATCCTTGGTTAGGCCTCATCTAGAATATGAAGTACAATTTTGGGCGCCTGTTCTAAAAAAAGACATTACTGAACTGGAAAAAGTGCAGAGACGTGCAACAAAACTGATAAAGGGATTGGAGGATCTGAGTTACAAAGAGAGACTAGCCAAACTGGGTTTGTTTACATTAGAAAAGAGACGTCTAAGGGGTGATATGATTACCATTTACAAATACATTCAAGGTCAATACAAAGAACTATCCAATGAATTATTTATGCAAAGAGCTGAGCTAAGAACAAGAGGTCATCCATTAAGACTTGAGGAAAGGCGCTTTCGACTAAAACACAGGCAGGGATTCTTTACAGTAAGGGCGGTAAGGCTATGGAATTCTTTGCCTCGGGATGTTGTGCTTGCAGATAATGTAACTGCATTCAAAAAAGCAATGGATGCCTATCTAGCACAGAACAATATTGACAGTTATGACAGATGGCTTCAAAGCAAATAGGATATTGAGCCGGGGAACTATTTGACACACACACACACACACACACACACACACACACACACACACACACACACACACCTACACTGGAAATTGCTCCAGAGGGCTTTTTTGTTGCCTTCCTCTGGATCAACAGGGGTGTTATTGGCATGGGCTGGACTTGATGGACGCATGTCTTTTTTCAGCCTTATCTACTATGATAGGGACGAGGGAATGTCTTTTTGTTTGTACTTGGTCCCAAGATTTCTTATAGCTCTCCTGGATAAAACTGACAACCCCCCAACTCCTTGCTTTAGCTGGAATCAGTTTGGAATGCAACCCAGAACAGTTGTGGTTTGCATGTGCATCCAGCATAGGTATTTAGGGCGCGATGCAAGAAAATAAATTCCCCGGAAGGGACTGCAGGGTACAGGAGGGGAAACTGAAGTCCGCATCTCTTGAATTGATGAAAGGCAAACAACAAATCTTCCCAGCGGGCGGCATGCTTCCATTTGCTGCCCGCTTCCTTCAATGGGTTTTCAGGACCTTCCGCCGCCAGCCAATTGGATGGAGATGGAAGGTCCTGAAAGCCCATTGAAGGAAGCGGGCCGCAAATGGAAGCATGCCGCCCGCTGGGAAGCTTTCTTTTTTGCCTTTCATCAATTCAAGAGATGCGGACTTCAGTGGGGAGTTAAATTTGAACCAAGTAAGTCTTGGTTTGGCAGAGGTTTTGGCCCGGGGAGGGAGAGAAGGTATCTGCCAACCCTAACTTTTTTTTTTTTTAACTCTCGTGTATAATACGCACCCCCCACTTCACATAAGGTGAAGTGGGGTAAAATTGTGCATATTATAGCCAAGATTTTACGGTATACTTATTTATGGATCATACCCTCTCCCTATGACATGTGCGCATGTGCTAAAGGCATTTTTCCTGTGCAGATAGACAGATATTGTGCGTGTTCTAATCCAGGAAGCCGTATACCGAAAGCTTCTTGAATTGTGCATAAAAAATTATCTTTCACAATAGCACTGCACAGACATATAAAATCATTCTCAGTAGCACTTCCTGAATTAGGTGAATTTGCTTTTTCACTCAGACAGATTAGTTAATCATGAACACGCCCACAAAAAAATAAACGCAGCTATTCATTAATCTTGATCTTTAATGGGCAATTCAACAAAATCGTGTATTCGCTAGTGGTTTTCACCCTGGAAATAGTTATTGCGCATGTTTCCTGCATTACACCATAAGTGTCAGGCTCGGGGGCGCACAGCCAAATAAGAATGAACTGTAAGATTTGCTGTCTAAGCCAGACTCTTTTTTAGCAAACACTGTCCTAAATTACATTGCAATTGATAAGTGCTGTCACTGGTTTTATTTAAAGGGATAGTAATACTTTGTTTTATCTTTATTTTATTTTGTAGGTATTAAAAAAACATGAAGAACGATATAAGTCTTATCTCTCAAACGTTTATGGTTTGAGAGATATTCACAAACAAAGTTTCCCCTCCTGCCCCTTTTACCTAGTGTAAGCCATCTCTTCTCAGATGTGGAATCCAGTCCATAGACCAGACAGATAACAGCAGGGGACAATCTTCTTCCTATGAGAGCAATGAAAGCCCTGCCCCCCCCTTGACAAGTTTTTCAGGTTTTTCTCTTATCTTAATTGAAGATTGTCCCTCTCTGCAATCTCCCTGGGCACCTCCCTTCTGCTCTGGCTGAGCAGTGTTACATCAGTAAAAGGGGTGGGTAGGAGATTACTCTTGAACTACAACTGTGACAGAATTGAAATAACACTCTCCAAAGCAATGCGTTCCGTACCCCTCTGGCACTCAAAAGGTTAAAATCTAAATTTTAGCCCAAGGGAATTTTGGATTTTCTTTCCGTGTCCCCTATGGTGTCAATCAGCCTCGGTGAGCGATACAGGACATAGGGCCATTGTGGCTTCTCAGCACTAATCCCTCTTCTTAGTTCAGCAACTTAATACTGTTGTGTTTCTTTCTTCTAACAACAATGAAGAGGTCTGAGCCATGATTGATTGGTCTGCTGGATCACTAGGACCGTACAGGCCAGGAAAGATTCTACCTGCTCGTAGCACAATATCAAACAGACGTGAAAAATCAATGTTATCTCTTTTCCGGCTACTGGATTTGCAGAAAACGTCGGAGCACAGACGAGAGGTAAAAGCTCTTGAAATATGTCTGTGTTGATTCTTGACCCACGTGTTGATTTAATTAAACCTGTATCTTTGTCTTGTCCTCGTGCAACTGTGTGACTTAAACACAGTGTAACAATGATATGTAGCACATTGGGGCAATCGCTATAGAATCCTTTGACCTAAAATAAAGAACTGAGAGGCAGGGAATTGTGACAACTTCTTGTTAATTCTCTCTCTGTCCATGTCTCTGTCTCATTCTGCTTCTCTCAATCCGACTCTCTCTGTCTCAATGATAACCCTCTGACACTCACATGATTAACCCCTTCGCATCCGGTGACGTGCCATGACCGTCACGGATATCCAGCTCTTAAGGACCATTGATGGTCCTGGCACGTCACATAGTTTTTACTCTCAGCGCTCCTGCAGGAGCGTTGTGAGTAATAGCAGGGACTGAAATTGATCGCTCCAAGACCGGAGCGATCTCTTTCAGTCCCCCGTTCAGCGTGCCGGCACACATGATCAGTCACATGGGACGGCACGTCAAACTTTCTTATCTGGTCCTTAAAGGACCACACACCCCAGGACTGCTGGTCCTTAAGGGGTTAAAAGTTGATTATAGGCTTCCCTCTCCCCTCTTTTTTTTACTTTCCAGGCCAATCTAGTTACATGTAAACCACACTTTTTCCAGACAATATTTGCAATCCCTTACAGAGGGATAAAGGAACCAGGGAATCCGGAAAGTCTAATTAATACATTTCTAAAATGTTTGTTCTGAATTGATGGACTCTGGTTTTCCCCTTTATATGAACTACCCTTATGTGTTTTATAATTTTTCAATTGTACCCCTTTCTCCTCCTTCTACCCCCCTCCCCACTCTTTTATTCAGTAAAGATTTCGCAAATATTAAAAAAAGCTGATTATAGGAACCCTATTACAGACAAATAAACCCCTTTCTAAACAAACTGGGGTAGTTTAGTTTATTTTATACTTATCAAAGCCAAACAACTCAAAGGCAAATAGTATGCATGTTGATCCGGGCAGGAAATGTGTGTTAGGGAGGAGTTTAGGGAGAGGGCTTAAGTGAGGTTGGCGACAGGAAGTGGATTGCTGTTTGGGGGAAGAAAGGACAGAGAGAAGCATCCCTCCCTCCCTTGTGTGGTGTGTTTGAGTGAGAGGATAGTCTTTGCATGGTTTGCAGAAATTGATAACTGATGTGGTAAAGGTAGGGGATTTATCCTCGGGCAGAAGCCCTTTGGGAGTTTTGCCTCGGACTTAGGTTGCGGGAGTTGACGTTACCCATTGAAGCTAAAGTGGATGGCCAATAGGATAATTTCCTAGTGAGTCAGCTGTTAGTGCTGAATAATGGTGGCGTCAGCTGTTAGTGCTTAATAATGGTGGAGTCAGCTGTAAGTGCTGAATAATGGTAGAGTCAGCTGTAAGTGCTGACGAACATTGGGAAGATTTAGCATGAGCCCGGACAATTTGGCCATGCTTGGTTTCAAGGAAGGGAGATTGGCAAGGACTGTCAGTTAAGGAATTATTGAATACTACAGTTTTACACAATGTGCACCCCTTTATTTTTTGGGGTTTTGTTTTCTTTCTGTTTTTTTTTTTTTTTGTGTATTGATTTTTGTGGTTTTTTATGTTTTGTTTTTTGTGGGTTTTTTGTGTTTTAATTTTTTTGCGTTTTTTGGGGGGGCTTTGATTTTTGTGTTTTGTTTCTTACTGTGCATGTTTCTTGGTTCAGGCCAAGTTAATCCTTTGGGTGCCAGAGAGGCGTCCAACGCACTGCAAGGTAATGCATTGGACACCTCTCTGGCACTCGACGGGTTAAGACACAGGTTTCACGGAAATCTAAAAATATTTCATAGTATTGTGAAAGTCCGGTTCTTCTCTTAAAAAATATACATAGTGGCTTGAGTACTGTTTAACCAATATGTTATGTTAGCCATATTCACGTACAATAACAGAATTAAATATTTAGCTTTATGTATTTTTCACTTAATTAATTAATTAGACAGTTTTACATGTATTGCCTGTCATGTCAGCTATATATTAAAATTCCACATTGCCCTCCCTCCCATATGTCTTTTCCTGCCTACTAGAGAGATAAGAACTTTCCATACTGCTGTTTCTCCTTGTATGCCAGCCAGATAATAACATTCCACACAGCTCTCCCTCCCACCTGCCTCTTCCAGACAGATAATAACATTCCATACTGCTCTCCCTCCCACCTGCCTCTTCCAGACAGATAATAACATTCCATACTGCTCTCCCTCCCACCTGCCTCTTCCAGACAGATAATAATATTCCATACTGCTCTCCCTCCCACCTGCCTCTTCCAGACAGATAATAACATTCCATACTGCTCTCCCTCCCACCTGCCTCTTCCAGACAGATAATAACATTCCATACTGCTCTCCCTCCCACCTGCCTCTTCCAGCCAGATAATAACGTTCCATACTGCTCTCCCTCCCACCTGCCTCTTCCAGCCAGATAATAACATTCCACACTGCTCTCCCTCCCACCTGCCTCTGCCAGCCAGATAATAACATTCCATACTGCTCTCCCTCCCACCTGCCTCTTCCAGACAGATAATAACATTCCATACTGCTCTCCCTCCCACCTGCCTCTTCCAGCCAGATAATAACATTCCATACTGCTCTCCCTCCCACCTGCCTCTTCCAGCCAGATAATAACATTCCATACTGCTCTCCCTCCCACCTGCCTCTTCCAGCCACATAATAACATTCCATACCGCTCTCCCTTCCACCTGCCTCTGCCAGCCAGATAATAACATTCCACACTGTTCTCCCTCCCACCTGCCTCTTCCAGACAGATAATAACATTCCATACTGCTCTCCCTCCCACCTGCCTCTTCCAGACAGATAATAACATTCCATACCGCTCTCCCTCCCACCTGCCTCTTCCAGCCATATAATAACATTCCCCACTGCTCTCCCTCCCACCTGCCTCTTCCAAACAGATAATAACATTCCATACCGCTCTCCCTCCCACCTGCCTCTTCCAGCCATATAATAACATTCCATACTGCTCTCCCTCCCACCTGCCTCTTCCAGCCATATAATAACATTCCCCACTGCTCTCCCTCCCACCTGCCTCTTCCAAACAGATAATAACATTCCATACCGCTCTCCCTCCCACCTGCCTCTTCCAGCCATATAATAACATTCCCCACTGCTCTCCCTCCCACCTGCCTCTTCCAAACAGATAATAACATTCCATACCGCTCTCCCTCCCACCTGCCTCTTCCAGCCATATAATAACATTCCACACTGCTCTCCCTCCCACCTGCCTCTTCCAAACAGATAATAACATTCCATACCGCTCTCCCTCCCACCTGCCTCTTCCAGCCATATAATAACATTCCATACTGCTCTCCCTCCCACCTGCCTCTTCCAGCCAGATAATAACATTCCATACTGCTCTCCCTCCCACCTGCCTCTTCCAGCCATATAATAACATTCCATACTGATCTCCCTCCCACCTGCCTCTTCCAGCCAGATAATAACATTCCATACTGCTCTCCCCCCACCTGCCTCTTCCAGCCAGATAATAACATTCCACACCGCTCTCCCTCCCACCTGCCTCTTCCAGCCAGATAATAACATTCCACACTGCTCTCCCTCCCACCTGCCTCTTCCAGCCAGATAATAACATTCCATACTGCTCTCCCTCCCACCTGCCTCTTCCAGCCAGATAATAACATTCCATACTGCTCTCCCTCCCACCTGCCTCTTCCAGACAGATAATAACATTCCATACTGTTCTCCCTCCCACCTGCCTCTGCCAGCCAGATAATAACATTCCATACTGCTCTCCCTCCCACCTGCCTCTTCCAGACAGATAATAACATTCCATACCGCTCTCCCTTCCACCTGCCTCTTCCAGACAGATAATAACATTCCATACAGCTCTCTCTCCCAACTGCCTCTTCCAGACAGATAATAACATTCCATACTGCTCTCCCTCCCACCTGCCTCTTCCAGCCAGATAATAACATTCCATACAGCTCTCCCTCCCACCTGCCTCTGCCAGCCAGATAATAACATTCCATACTGCTCTCCCTCCCACCTGCCTCTTCCAGCCAGATAATAACATTCCACACTGCTCTTCCTCCCACCTGCCTCTTCCAGCCAGATAATAACATTCCATACTGCTCTCCCTCCCACCTGCCTCTTCCAGCCACATAATAACATTCCATACCGCTCTCCCTTCCACCTGCCTCTGCCAGCCAGATAATAACATTCCATACTGCTCTTCCTCCCACCTGCCTCTGCCAGCCAGATAATAACATTCCACACTGCTCTTCCTCCCACCTGCCTCTTCCAGCCAGATAATAACAGTCCACACTGCTCTCCCTCCCACTTGCCCCTCCCTGCTGACCAGATACTTACATTCCACACTGCTCTCCTTAGCATCTGCTGTATTGTCTGCCAGTCAGATACCTATATTCCACAATGCTCTCCCTCCCATCTGCCTCTGCCTGCCAGCCAGATACTTACATTCCACACTGCTCACCCTCCCATCTGCCTCTGCCTACCTGCCAGCCAGATACTTGCATCTCACAATACTTTCCATCCCAACTGCCTACGCCTGCCAGCCAGACAATTGCATTCCACACTGCTCTCCCTCCCATCTGCCTCCTCCTACCTGCCAGCCAGATAATAAATTCCACACTGCTCTCCCTTCCCATCAGCCTATAACTACCTGCCAGCCAGATACTTACATTCCACACTGCTCTCCTTCCCATCAGCCTCTGTCTACCTGCCAGTCAGATACTTATATTCCTCACTGCTCTCCCTCCCATGCAACAGAACTGTAGCAGGGGGTTGTTACTCTAAGGATCTTATAGATCAAGCTAAAGAGGAAAAATTCAGGAGCCGACCAATTGGTACCTTAGTGGGGAGGGGAATAACATTTTTAATTGACTTAAAGCCCTTTCACATGGGCAACAGCTCTAAGTCAATGAGCATTTTAAACACTCACCCCCATTCTGCAGTTGGTTTGCTCCTCATTGTTCCACTTTAACTTGATCCATAAGATCCTTAAAGTAAAGCTTAAAAAAAAGAAAGAATCGCACTGCATTATCTATAAAAAAATCTTTCTAACCAATAAATGGTTACAGACACATTGTGTGTGGATATATTTCAGAAGACTAGGTAGATAATTTAAAATGGAGGAATAAAAACACAGGGCATTTAAAGACAGAATAATTTAATGCCGTTACCTCATAACGGAAGTCATAATAAATAGCATGCGTGCTAGTAAATATTACCCAGGCTGGTTTATGAGACCGAAGTTCAAATCCTTCAGAGGAATTTTGCCGAAGAAAGAAATGGAAATAATATGCAGTGATACTTTATAACTGAATTATACTCGGAGTGCCGGCAATAAGTCTTCATATAGCAAACGGATAACTAGGTTAGGGATATACAATGTACACAGCTGAAAAATAACACATCAGGAATCCAGTTTCACAAGACAATCAGCTCCCGTCGCTGCAATAAATTACAGAGAATGGCAAACACACTCACTCGCATACACACACATCTAAACACACACATGGGTGCACATACAGACACACATTCTTACACCCATACACACATCAAGACACACACACAGGTGCACATACAGACACACATTCTTACACCCATACACACATCAAGACACACACACAGGTGCACATAAAGACGCACATTCTTACACCCATACACACATCAAGACACACACACACGTGCACATACAGACACACATTCATACACCCACACACACATCAAGACACACACACAGGCGCACATACAGACGCACATTCTTACACCCATACACACATCAAGACACACACACACAGGTACACATACAAACATTCATACACCCATACACACACATAAATACACACACTTAATCATACACATATATAGAAATACACACTAAGACCCATTATTGTGCAACTTGGTTTCCTGCAGAATTGCACCTCTTTTTTTTAATGCTTATTGCCCTAAGTAGCATTACGATTCTGGATACATTTGCCTAATTTGTTTCCCAAACACGTACAGTGACACCTTTTTGTGATTTACATTTATGGATTAATCCGATTTTAAGAAGTTTAATTGACACCTTCCAATAAATTCAGAAACAACTCCTGAACTCCAATTAGCTCACTAGAGAGATGGTTTATTTGTTTTTATGGCAGCTTGTATAAACTGTTTTCTTATTAATATGGAACACAGACAGTTTACCCTCTGAGTGCCAGACATCTGTGTAACAAACGGCACACTCGTATGGTAATACTTATAATAGACCCGTCACCTTGATTTTTTTTTTTTTACATATTTAAAAACTTTATTTATAACTGCCTATGTGTTGTGTAAACCAAAAGTCCAACAGATCTATAGTTTAGAAAATGTTCACTCTTCTATCATTTTCTTACTCCCTCAACGATTCGCCAAAGATCGCAAATTCTATTTCTTAAAACAGTGGGAAAATGAGTTGGGCCTAACTCTCACATTAGACCAGTGGACCACTATTTTCAACCTAAGTTTTAGATCGGCGCGTGATACCAGACTAAGAGAGCTCAACTACAAAATCATCACCAGATGGTACATGACTCCAGACCGGGTGGATCAAATTTCCCCCTCTCGCTCCAACCTCTGTTGGAGATGTGATACTAGCCCAGGCATGATGCTACATATATGGTGGTCCTGCCCATTAATTACTGGATACTGGGACTCAATCTTGTCTCTCATACACAGAATTATTAAATCCCCCATTCCTAAAGATCCTTGGCTGTGCCTCTTCTCATAGTAACATAGTAACATAGTAATTTAGGTTGAAAAAAGACTTGCGTCCATCTAGTTCAACCCTTTTCCTATTCCTGTTTACCATTGTTGATCCAAAAGAAGGCAACCCCCCCCCTCAATATAGCAATTTCAAATTCTACCCTGAATGGGGGGAAAAATTCCTTCTTGATTCCAAATGGCAATCAGATTTCTCCTTGGATCAACAAGCACTAACTAAATATTAATCCCAATACTAACGTACATAGCCGTCTATGTTATGATCTTTTAAATAAGTATCCAGGCCCCTTTTAAAGTCATCTAATGTATTCGATAGCTCCACCTCCTCAGGCAGTGAATTCCAAACCTTTATTGTCCTTACTGTAAAGAATCCCTTCCGCTGCTGTAGATTAAATCTCCTTTACTCAAGTCTAAGCGGGTGGCCCCTTGTCCTGTGTACTGTTCTGTTAATGAACAGGTCTTTGTATGGGCCCTGAACATATTTATATAGAGTTATCATATCCCCTCTAAGACGCCGTTTTTCTAGTGTTTACAAGTTTAAACTTTTCTAGCCTTTCTTCATAGCTAAAACTTTCCATTCCCCTTACTAGTTTTGTAGCCCTCCTCTGCACTGTCTCCTCCCCCCTCGAGTCTTTACAGCCTCCACTTACCCGCCTCCTACCCTTGATACATCTAATGCTCTCCGTTGCGAGGGCACAGATCCCTGCCTTATGGCTATCCAGGGATCCCCACCATTGATGGGTTGGATTCGGTGTATGGACAATCTTTCTTATGGAACAGCACTATGCTCTGTATGCCTCTTCTCTATCTGCCTTCTCCAGGATGTGGTCATGTTGGTCGGATTTTAGATCGCAAGATCCACATTTGAATCTCCCGGTTGGATATAGATATCTGACTGCTGCATGAACTTAAAGTAGTATTTCTATTCCCCTCCTCATACACCCCTCTGACGTTGATGCCCTATTGTAGCTGGGTTCCTTCTTATCACGCATCTTCTAGGCTTTACTACTGTCTATTCGTCACTCAAGATTTAGACCATCTATATACATCCGGTGCCATCATCTCTAGTGTTGAGCGAGCACCCCGATGCTCGGGTGCTCTGACCGAGCACCGCCGGAGGCTCGAGTGCTCGGCCGAGCACCCGAGCCCCATTGAATTCAATGGGGCGACACGAGCATTACACCAGGCACCCCCTGCTCTGATGAGGGGAGGGTGCCTGGTCAATGCCCCCCTTCATCTCCACAATGCCCCTCTTCCACAATGTCCCCCTTCCACAATGTCCCCCTTCATCTCCGCAATGCCCCCTTCATCTCCGCAATGTCCCCCTTCATCTCCGCAATGCCCCCTTCATCTCCGCAATGTCCCCCTTCCACAATGTCCCCCTTCATCTCCGCAATGCCCCCTTCATCTCCGCAATGCCCCCCTTCCACAATGTCCCCCTTCATCTCCGCAATGCCCCCTTCATCTCCGCAATGCCCCCCTTCCACAATGTCCCCCTTCCACAATGTCCCCCTTCATCTCCAAAATGTCCCCCTTCATCTCCGCAATGCCCCCTTCATCTCCGCAATGCCCCCTACCTCCAGTCCCTGGTGGTCCAGCGGAGCGTCTGTAAGATCTGTGCCTCCTTCGGCACAGATCCCTGCCACCCGAACATGGCGGGCGAGCACATGGCGGTACTCGTACGAGTACCGCCATGTGCCGAGCAGAGCGATGCTCGAGCCGATCCGAGCATCGGCCGAGCATGCTCGCTCAACACTAATCATCTCCTCTGCCCCCCCCCTTATATCTGATAGGACTTCTTGAGATGCACGTCTCCCATCTGCCCTTCAGTTGCTGCCTGCACATCTCCCATACCCCTCTCCTCTTTGTCCTTCTACCACTCAGCTTCCGGAATGGATTTGTGTCCTTTTTACGATGTCTATGCTTTGCAATTTCCGTACTCTTATATAATGGTAATTTGTATATGTTCCATTTTTGGTCTCCAGACCCTGTTTACATTTTTGCACTGATATTTTACATTCAATAAAGATTTAAAAAAAAAAGTTTACTCTTTTATTTCTGGTAAAAGTGAAAGTATCTTGTTGCAGCAGATAGTGTAATTAACTAGGGTGACCACATTTAAAGGGATAGTAATGTTTCATAATAAAAGCAGCTCTAATTAATCATCATAGTATTTGGACTTTGGAGAGTGTTATTTCAATTCTGTCAGAGTTGTAGTTCAAGAGTAATTCAATTATAAAGTATCCCCCTCCTGCCCCTTTTACTGATGTAACACTGCTCAGCCAGATCAGAAGGGAGGGGCCCAGGTAGACTGCAGAGAGAGACAATCTTCAATTAAGATAAGGGAAAAACCTGAAAAACTTGTCAAGGGGGGCAGGTATCACGGTGCCCGTGATCCCTTTCTGTCACTCTCGCTTGTGGTGCTCTCCTATTGGCTGAAGCTGTTTGGCCCGCCCCTGGTGACCTTTTTATGCCCGGCCTGTCAGTTGCCCTTTCGTGGTGTTTCAGAGCCAGTGTTGCTGTTGCTATCTTCATTTGATCCTGATTCCTGTATACCGAATTGGCCTGTCTTGACTACGCTCCTGTGTTCCTGCTCCGTGATCCGATCCGGCCTGGCTGACATTCCTGATTTTGACTGATCTGGCTTGTCTGAGAACCCCCTCTGCATACCGATCCGGCCTGGCTGACGTTCCTGCTTGTGACTGATCTGGCTTGTCTGAGAATCACCTCCGTGTACCGATTCGGCCCGGCTGCCTTCCTGCTGTGTGACCTGAACCGGCTTGTTCTAGTGATCTGCGTGTACTGCTTCCTGCTACTACTGTCGCCGTTGCGACATTCTGACTTCCGCTAAGGCCGAGTACCGGACCGTTTGCCTCTTGCCACAGTACTCCTTCAGTGTTGTGCCTCCAGTGCTGAGTCTCCGTTACTGGGTGCAGAGCTGTTCTTCCGTACTGAGCCTTCACGACACTTGCAGAGCACTTTCCATTACTGTTGAGCCTGAGTTCCATGAGCTGCTTAACCTGTTCAGTGCTGGCATATCTCTATTGAGCCTTTACGTTACTGGCTGAGCCTATTCCTATCTAGCTGCTACTTCTGCAGAGCTGGCCACATTATGAGCTTGATCTGGATGGCAGTTCAGTCTTCCACCAGCAGAGTAGTCGGTATACTCTTACCGCGCCCGGTAGTGGCGCTACTGGCTCTTGCAGGCTGTCTCCAGTATACGCCCGTGGGGGCTACTGGCTCACCTCTTCTGCAGCACAGAGTGGTCTCCGTTGTACGCCCGCAGGGGCTATTGGCCATCTCTTGTGCAGCACAGAGTGGTCTCCGTTGTACGCCCGCAGGGGCTATTGGCCATCTCTTGCGTTATAGCAGTCTCCGTTACTACGCCCGTGGGGACTATTGGCTTAAGCTCTTGCAGGTGGTTTCCGGTATACGCCCGTGGGGGCTATTGGCTCAAATCGCACTGTACAAGCTGGTCTCCGTTATTATGCCCGTGGGGGCTATTGGCAAGCTCTTGCATTGTAGCAGTCTCCGTTGTTACGCCCGTGGGGGCTATCGACTCAAGCACCTGCAGATATTGTTATCTTCGTTGCTACGCCCGCGGGGGCTATGCACCGCTAATAGTCTCAAAGGCAGTACTGGCTGTGCATTCCAGCCCTCTGAACATTTACCATCAACTGCTTAATAACCATCTTGGGCGTGCCAAACATCACAACTGAGACTGACTTATCTTGCATTCAACCTTTGAGTAACCTAGCTTCTGTGCACCTATCCTGTGATATGTCATAGTGACCATTGTTTCTGTTCAATTAGCCTGTAATAGCATCTCTACCTGTGATCGCTATTATTATTGTCGCCTGTAGAGGGCGTTCCTTGCTATTTATATTTTTTCTTTAATAAAACTGTGTTTTATTTTACCGGCTGGTCTGAGTGTCTTAAAAAAACGTTACAGCAGGGCTTTCATTGTTCTCATAGGAAGAAGATTGTCCCCTTCTGTTATCTGTCTGGTCTATGGACTGCATTCCACATCTGAGAAGAGATGGCTTACACTAGGTAAAAGGGGCGGGAGGGAAAACTTTGCTTGTGAATATCTCTCGAACCATAAAGGTTTGAGAGATAAGACATATCATTCTACGTGTTTTTTTAATGCCTACAAAATAAAATAAAGTTAAAACGAAGTATTACGATCCCTTTAAAATGTATGTTTGCTGTTCTTTTGGATAGCGTGACACATAGGAAGTTTTTGATGAAGTTTTCAAATGTACAAACTTGAATCAAGGTGACAGGTCCACAAATAAAACATAGAAATTGACAATATAAGGCCTTATACAAGATAGCTACTGAGGAACAATTCTGAGGCAATCAGCTTCACCATAGCTTACAAATAATCATTCCCTCAATACCCAGTGATTTAAATAAGGCTATTAGTCCCTTGAATCATGGATGCATAAGCCCCAGAAATTCAGGAGGGTATAGAATTTTCACTAGTAAACACCGCTATGTCACACATTTGGACTATAATTGATAATAGGCTATACAGCCAAATTCTGCAGCAAATAACAGCTGGTAGCTCCGCGGGTTGGCCTCCTCTGTAGTTTTCTCTAGTTAACTGTTATAATCCATACATTAGGCAGAGCCGTATGAGCACGTCTGCTGTTCCTGTACAACCCTGCACAATTATTTTTTTTATATAGAATCTTCACTCAGTTTAACCATTTCAGAGCATTTGAACTGTATAGAAGCTATTGATGTTTACCAACTACTTTGGACTACACCTGGTTGCCTGGTCAGGGCTGCTGTATTGTTGGATGGCACTGCAAGTGTTAAAATGAGTGAAGATTCTATGTAAAAACTCACTGTGCAGGGCTGTGCATTTGTATTTTAGAGGGTGTTGCTGGGGGGCGAGGCTGGTGGGAGGGGAATTACAAAGAATTTTTAGGCTATTTCATGACCTGTTCACACCTACTTGTGTAACTTAATACATTATTTATAACAAGACCAAAGTATTTTATTTCCACACTAGTGAGATAGCTCAATGGTAAAGGCCCTGACTATGGAGCCTGTTCAAACATCACAGTTGCAGGTCCGAGTCCCGTCAGGGTCATCTCAGCCCTTCATTCTTCCGAGGTTGATAAACGAGTACCATTGATTGGGTAATATATATATATATTTATTGGCGGGCTCCCCTGCTATCTCCCAGACAGTGTGGAATCAATGAGCACTGCGGTTATTGAGCTGGTGTAATGACAGTGGTAAATGTGGATGGTGGAATTATGTCTGGAGACGAACAGCTGAACGGGCCAGACGGGAGGGCTGCACTTTTGCAATGATTTATGTAGCACTCTGACAATCAATAGGTTAACTTCTCGACTGCCAAACCGCAAGGAGATCAGGAGTTAATTCTACCAGACTGGACTACTCTGAGCACTTTTCAAGAGTAGACAAAACATTTATTTACTTGATATTAACACTCTGAGTGCCAGATGGGTACGTGATGCATGCAACTGGTCCTTAACCCCTTCAGTGCCAGAGGGATACAGAACGCATTTGTGTTCTGTACCCCTCTGGCACTGAAAGGGTTAAATACAGCGGTGCTGGTGTACCCCCCAACTGGGCCTTGGGGGCAGCGAAAAAAAATTCCCATCGATTTAAATTGTGCTTTTAACCCTTTGAATGCTAGAGAGGTATCCAGTGCGTTGCTCAGAGACGTCTCTAGCATTCAAGACGTTAAAAGCCCACTTTAATCTGTTAATCTTTTGATTGCCAGAGGGTTACACAAGCCATGACTTTGCAATGAGTGCCCCTCTGGCATTCAAAGGGTTAAGTGCCAGAGAGATATCTAACACACTGCTTAGAAATGCTTTGAATACCCTTGTGGCACTCAGTGGGTCAATAAAGTGCTGGAACAGGGTTTTTCTTCCCTGTGCTGTATGAAGAATTGCTCCACTTTACTTAGTATATGTGTCTCACAACTGTTAAAGGGATAGTAATACTTTAAAATTACTAATCCCAATATTTTAGTAGTAAAAAAAAGAAATTATTTGCCCCCAATGACATCTCTCAAATGGTTTGAGAGATAGTCACTTGCAAAGTCCCCCCCTCCCTCCCCTTTCCCTGAAGTCAGTGTTGTAGCTGACTGCAGAGGAAGCCTGTCCTACAATGATCCGGTGGCTCTGCAGCAGAGCCGCGATTGCATTAATAAAAAATAAATAATTCACTTCAAAGGTCTTCTACGTGTGCTTGCAAACCAAGCACACGTAGAAGACCTTTTAAGTGAATGATTTTTTTTCTGTTATCACCGGACGGTCGTACGACAGACTCTGCTATAGAATGTGATAGAAACTGCTGAGCCACTTCCTGTCAGTTAGATCTATCAGGAAGTAAACACAGTAAATTCACTTCCTGTCAGTTAGAACGATCAGGAAGTAAACACAGTAAATTCACTTCCTGATTATTTGAACTCTTATAAATTTTGAATAAAACAACTGGCAGTGGAAGGAGTGACCTTGTTTTACTCAGCAGGAAAAGCTCTATAACATATAAGTTTTCATAAAATTAAAGTTTTGGGCCAGTGTAATTAGTTTTCTGTCATGTAGTTGATTTGCCCCTGAAATGCACCGCTATTTCTTAGTACATTAGCCTCCCAAATAATTATAAAATAATGGCACACGCAAGAACAGGTCACAGTATCATGTCCATTAACCCCTTCAGTGCCAATGCAATGCATTGGATACCTCACTGACACTCAAAGGGTTAATCTACCATACAGCGCTTAAGGCATACCTCCCAAGTGTCCCTCTTTAGGAGGGACAGTCCCTCTTTTAGACCCAAATCACTGTCCCTCTTTCCCACCCTAATGTCCCTCTTTATAGGAGATCAGACTGTGTGGTGTGTATATAAGTGTATCACATTACTCCACAGCAATACAACTCCCATTGTTGCTTGTTTATCCATCAGTATATGTGTGCGTATAAATTAGTCTGTGTAAATAAAATACTTTGTTATGTCATTTATTACATTACAAAGGAGGTGTCAATAGGTCATGAAACAGCCTGAAAATTATCGGTAATGCCCTGCCCACCAGTCACGCCCCCAGAAACACCCCCTAAAACACAAGTGTCCCTCTTTGGCAATTTGAAATGTTGGGAGGTATGCGCCTAAGGTAAAGCTTGCTTTCAACGGAAGATATGTCTTATCCCTTCTAGTACTGGAAAAGCGTCCAATGCATTGCACTGCAATGCATGAGATAATTCTATGGCACTCAAAGGGTTAACCCTTTGAGTGCCAGATGGGTTAACCATTGATCCTTCCTTTGGCGCTCAGATGGTTACTGTGCAACTCATCGGCTTGTTACTTCAAAATGAGGATTCCCCCAAATTCAGAGCTCAAGAACAATCAACAGGCTTGATTTTCCAATTCATAATTCACGTGAGAAAGGACTTTCAGTACTAACGAGCTAGATAGCTAGATACAATCATTAAGTAACTGTTACTGTTACAGATATGAATGGGGTAAAAATATGTATGGGGAAGGTGAGAGATATTGAATATCACCATACGATGTTGGTACAAAGTTGCAGATCTATTGTAAAAGTATATCTGCATAGAGCACATTTTAAAGGGAGCGACAGCCTCTCTATTTTACTTTATACATTATACAAGTATTATTATTATTATTATTATTATTCTTTATTTATATAGCGCCAACTAATTCCGCAGCGCTGTACAATTGGGAATAGACATACAGAGGTATTAAATAGTACAATCAGATGTGGAGAAAAGGAGGATCAGAGGGCCCTGCTCGTGAGAGCTTACAGTCTAGAGGAAGGGAGGTTTGATACAGAAGGAGTAAGTGCTATTGCGTTTAAGTGCCTCCTGCCACATGAACTGCCAGTCAGTGGGTGGGAGTGAGAAGTGCCGTTGAGTGCAGTAGTCCGTGCAAGGGGTGAATCTTGGTGATGATGTTTATGGAGGCAGTTGATAGGCCTCCCTGAAGAGGTGAGTCTTCAGGGAGCGTCTGAAGATTTGAAGGCTGGGGGAGAGTCTGATGGGGCGGGGGAGGGAATTCCACAGCTCAGGTGCAGCACGGGAGAAGTCCTGTAGGCGGGAGTGGGAGGATGTGATAAGAGTTGTGGAGAGCAGAAGGTCATGTGCAGAGCGAAGTATATAATATCTAGAGTCAGATTTCCTATAAACACACATAGGCATACACCAGAGCATCGCATAATGTCTCATATACTCACACATACAAACATACACAGTCTATTATACACACAAACACACACAGCCTTAGATATACACATACATTTCTATATATAAATATAAACAGCATGTGAGTGCCTTTGTGATGAGGCAAAGAATCGGGTCCAGTTCCTCACAATATCATCAAACAGGACCCTTATCAAAAGTCATTGCATCTAAGCTAATTAGTTTTCATCCATCAACACTTTCAGACCAGGGTGACCAGACCTCACCTTTAACCGGGGACGCATATGAAAAATGCATACTGCAGGGTTGCTTTGATTTAAGTGCAGTCCTGAAATATGCCTATTTCCAATGTGTCCCCGGTTAAAGGTGAGGTCTGGTCATGAGTATGATCATGATGATGATCATGAGTAAACGTGCTTCCACGCGAAACGCGTTGATTGTTTTGGTTTGAGAGACGTCTGCAGTAGGGTGCCCACTTCTG
Organism: Rhinophrynus dorsalis; assembly: GCA_037306005.1. NCBI lineage: Eukaryota > Metazoa > Chordata > Amphibia > Anura > Rhinophrynidae > Rhinophrynus > Rhinophrynus dorsalis. Next base: position 21,511,358 of record CM074719.1, read on the forward strand.
TCTTAGATACACTTGTAAAGAAATATGAGGTACTGACTGTAGGTTTTTGTACGAGAAATAAAGATCTGATGATTTTATTATTCACCTAGTCATATCCTCGATGTGTGACCTTGGTGCACCAAATCTTTGTGTATGATATAGTTGAAAGGTGTTTGGAAGAACCTTTATGGGAGCACAAGGGACGGTGGATGACAGGTGTAATTTCAATTAAGGGATTAAAGATTTTTAATACAGTTCATGGAGGAGAACCTGTTTTAAGCCAAATATATGCTTATTATCCTGGGTAGAGCAGCTTGTTTCTGTGTGTCGATGTGATTGCTCACCCTATTTCAGACTGAATTTAGAGATTCATGGGTAGAAATAAAGTTAACACAAAAGTCAAACAACCGTTCTTACACCTCTACTAAAAGAACTGTAATCATCATCACTGTTTTATTATTATAGTAACATCTTGAAATAAACCTCAGTTTACCCTTATCTGGGCATAAAATTCTATTGTTTACTTAGGAAAAATTCTGGGTGAACTGGTTCTCCAAAATGAATCTTCAAGGAGCACTAGATATAATGTCCACTGAGGCACACAAGTCTTTTTGCAGGGCTACAGGAGTGGGATCCACTAAGGTGTGATAAAGCGTATATAACATTTTTATTTTATTGTACACGAGAACATGGTGATTATGCACTAAGGCGTGAAAAAGAGGTGATAAAGTGGAGATGACTTCTTTAGTGATATCAGTTATCCATTTTCTACGTTATTCTACGGAGCCAATGCACTAAGCTTTTTCCAGATTTGGAGATCCTAGTGCATAGGTTCTATAGAATAACATAGGCGCTGGAGAAGTGATATCACTGGATAACTCATCACCTCTTTATCATGTCTTAGAGCATAACTCACAAATTCTCACATAGAATAAAATAGGAATAGAAGAGCATATCTCACAGGAAATGATATCTCCTCTTTATCACACCTTAGAAGTTAGTTTATAATCCCCCTTTAGTATTATACTACAGGGGGAGATGTACTAAGGTGTGATAAAGGGGATATAACTTCTCCAGTGAGATAAATTCTCCAGTTCCTATGTTATTCTATGGAATATCTTTATTTATAGAATACAGGGAAATGTGCACTAAGCCATAATAAAGAAAACACAACTTCTCCACTGAGATAAACTCCAGTTTATGACATTGGAGACATTATTGCCACTTCTTCAACTTTTTATCACACTTAAATGCATTTCCCCTGGACTAAACATCTTCCTCTGAAGTCTTTTTCAGAAGCAATTGGAGTGGCATTTAACATTTTTTTGCCCAGATTTAGGAAATTGGGGGGCATTATTATGAGTTAGGCAGTGGGTACAATAATACAGAATAAAATAGTTTCTGTTTAGAGGAAAATGTATTGAAAAAGCCACACAAAAAAGAACAGTTTTAGAATTCTCATCTACTGAACTGTGAAAATGAAAAGTTCTAGAATTCTCATCCACTGAACTGTGAAAAAGAACAGTTCTAGAATTATCATCTACTGAACTGTGAAAATGAAAATTTCTAGAATTCTCATCTACTGAACTGTGAAAAAGAACAGTTCTAGAACTCTCCTCTACTGAACTGTGAAAATGAAAAGTTCTAGAATTCTCATCTGCTGAACTGTGAAAAAGAACAGTTCTAGAATTCTCATCTACTGAACTGTGAAAAAGAACAGTTCTAGAATTCTCATCTACTGAACTGTGAAAATGAAAATTTCTAGAATTCTCATCTGCTGAACTGTGAAAAAGAACAGTTCTAGAATTCTCATCTACTGAACTGTGAAAAAGAACAGTTCTAGAATTCTCATCTACTGAACTGTGAAAATGAAAATTTCTTGAACTCTCCTCTACTGAACTGTGAAAAAGAACAGTTCTAGAACTCTCATCTACTGAACTGTGAAAAAGAACAGTTCTGGAATTCACATCTACTGAACTATGAAAAAGAACAGTTCTAGAACTCTCATCTACTGAACTATGAAAAAGAACAGTTCTAGAACTCTCATCTACTGAACTATGAAAAAGAACAGTTCTAGAACTCTCATCTACTGAACTGTGCAAATGAAAGGTTCTAGGATTCTCATCTACTGGACTGTGAAAATGAAAAGTTCTAGAATTCTCATCTACTGAACTGTGCAAATGAAAGGTTCTAGGATTCTCATCTACTGAACTGTGAAAATGAAAAGTTCTAGAATTCTCATCTACTGAACTGTGAAAATAAAAAGTTCTAGAACTCTCATCTACTGAACTGTGAAAATGAAAAGTTCTAGAACTCTCATCTACTGAACTGTGAAAAAGAACATTTCTAGAACTCTCATCTACTGAACTGTGAAAATGAAAATGTACTTTCATATTGGCACATCATCATGTTAAGGACTGGGGATCTCAGACGAGGCAAAATAATACACAATTATACAATTAAGCACTTGTATGTTAGATAGTTGTCCAATACAATTTGTTGGAGACCTTTTTAGCATAGAATGGGTTAAAGTAAATAGAATGACCTCTTTTTCCAACAGCTGCTGCTTTGTTCATTATAATATGAAATAATTTGACCCAAAGTAGCACAAATATTTTCCTAAAGAAGCAGAACAAATTGATAAGCAGTAGCTGCATTAGTACAGTTGTAATAATACAAGAATGGGAGTACTTTGGTATTTGGTGATATATTATTTTTATTTGGAAAATTTATATTTTAAGCCTCTGGAAAGCTTCACAAATATATATATATATATATATATATATATATATATATATATATATATATATATATGAGAGACATGGGTTTTCTTGCTGAGTAAAAAGATTGTTCTCAATGCTGTGAGATTATTAAGTCAAAAGGTATTACAGCTCAAACTCAAAATTCCTTTTAAATCAGAATGTTGACAACACAGGCAACTGGGATGCAAAAGGCAAATCCTATATAATAATTCGCTAAATCATGTGTAACGCCATGACATGCGCAGTAGAAACTGCTGCACGTGCTGCAGTCTTGCGAAGTAGAGACTGCCCGCTCCGCGGCTGATACAGAGCTGGGCGCTCCAAAGGAGCGTCCAGCTCTGTATCAGCCATTGCGCGGGCAGTCTCCACTGTGCGTGACTGCCCCTCGACCAGGTGGCAGTGGCACTGTGGCCCGTGTAACGGGCTGTTCAACTAGTAATATATAATATAGTCTCTGGGACAGAGTGAGGATTTCACTATAGCACTCTATGGACATATAAATCATATAAAATTGTAATACAATATATATAAAATGAAACAAACGAGTTGTGGGAAGTTTAAAATGAAAATCTCACAGCATTGGGAGTGATTATGTTTTACCCAGCAGGAAAAGACTAATATCATTTTTTTTTAATTTTTTTTTTAATTAAAGCTCATTGCTCTGTTAGCAAATAACTCTATTTTGCCAGTCTACACATCTCGTTAGATGGTATAATCATTATTTATTGGTATTTAAAGAAGAACTATCACCTTAAATAATGTTGCCCACCCAATAATTAGGCATATGGCGATATGCTTCAAAACAGTGCCATTATCACACAAGTACCACGTCATGAAAAAATCCGATTTTCTGAGACCGGCGGCCAGGCTTGAGTGCAGACATTTTGGCTTAGAGACATCTGCTTGCATGTGCTGTCCTTCCTGGTTTCCTTCATGGTACCTTAAGGTAACAGTAAGAGACTGACAGTGCAGGCGCGCAGATGCCTTTAAATCAAAAAGCCTGCCGGTCAGTCTCAGAAGAAGTAGGATTTCTTCACAATGCTGTAATTATGTGTGATAACAGCACTGTTTGTAAGCTTATCACCATATGCCTGATTATTTGGGGCGGGGGACTTTTTTTAGGGTGATAGTCCCACTTTAACTAGTTGAAGATCAGAAAAGTGTGGAACACAATGATTCACAATCCATCGCATAGTTCTCAGATCCCCAAGGAGTTAACCTCAGGTGGATGGAAAGTCTCTGACATTTAACCATGGCAAGAGAAAGATAAATGCCTGCCAAGAAAATGGCATCTCTCTACATATTATTTCAGATCTGTACAGTTTGAAATGTAGTAAATCATGTTGTACTTTATGCATTAAAACATCAAGGGAATTGACTGGACATCAAGAATATGTCTTACCCTGCGCTGGGCCATTATCGGGAGAACAGACAGAAGAAAAGATTGCACTTACCTAAAAGAAAAGAGAGAGAGTATATTAGTTTAAGCTGTTTCTTGGATTAACCTATTGAGTGTCATACGTGTATCCAAACCACTGCTTAACCACGCAGTAATTATATAGATATACCTGACTGCTGTGTGATGGACTCCTACCTAGGTAAGCGCTTCTGTTACACGCAGTAATTATATAGATACACCTGACTGCTGTACGATGGACTCTGACCTAGGTAAGTGCTTCTGTTACACACAGTAATTATATAGATATACCTGACTGCTGTATGATGGACTCCTACCTGGGTAAGTGCTTCTGTTGCACACAGTAATTATATTGATACACCTGACTGCTGTGTGATGGACTCCTACCTAGGTAAGTGCTTCTGTTACACGCAGTAATTATATAGATACACCTGACTGCTGTGTGATGGACTCCTACCTAGGTAAGTGCTTCTGTCACACACAGTAATTATATACATACACCTGACTGCTGTGTGATGGACTCCTACCTAGGTAAGTGCTTCTGTTACACATAGTAATTGTATAGATACGCCTGACTGCTGTATGATGGACTCCTACCTAGGTAAGTCCTTCTGTTACACACAGTAATTATATAGATACACCTGACTGCTGTGTGATGGACTCCTACCTAGGTAAGTGCTTCTGTCACACACAGTAATTATATACATACACCTGACTGCTGTGTGATGGACTCCTACCTAGGTAAGTGCTTCTGTTACACATAGTAATTATATAGATACACCTGACTGCTGTATTATGGACTCCTACCTAGGTAAGTGCTTCTGTTACACACAGTAATTATATAGATACACCTGACTGCTGTGTGATGGACTCCTACCTAGGTAAGTGCTTCTGTTACACGCAGTAATTATATAGATACACCTGACTGCTGTGTGATGGACACCTACCTAGGTAAGGGCTTCTGTTACACGCAGTAATTATACAGATGTACCTGACTGCTGTTTGATGGACTCCTACCTAGGTAAGCGCTTCTGTTACACGCAGTAATTATACAGATGTACCTGACTGCTGTTTGATGGACTCCTACCTAGGTAAGCGCTTCTGTTACACGCAGTAATTATACAGATGTACCTGACTGCTGTTTGATGGACTCCTACCTAGGTAAGCGCTTCTGTTACACGCAGTAATTATATAGATGTACCTGACTGCTGTGTGATGGACTCCTACCTAGGTAAGCCCTTCTGTTACACACAGCAATTATATAGATGTACCTGACTGCTGTGTGATGGACTCCTACCTAGGTAAGCGCTTCTGTTACACACAGCAATTATATAGATACACCTGACTGCTGTGTGACGGACTCCTACCTTGGTAAGCTCTTCTGTTTCACACAGCAATTATATAGATACACCTGACTGCTGTGTGATGGACTCCTACCTAGGTAAGTGCTTCTGTTACACACAGCAATTATATAGATACACCTGACTGATGTGTGATGGATTCCTACCTAGGTAAGTACTTCTGTTACACACAGTAATTATATTGATACACCTGACTGCTGTGTGATGGACTCCTACCTAGGTAAGTATTTCTGTTACACACAGTAATTATACAGATACACCTGACTGCTGTATGATGGACTTCTATCTAGGTAAGTGCTCCTTTTACACACACACTAGTTATAAATATATACTGGACTGTTGTATGATAGACTCCTCCATAGGTACGTTATTCTGTTATGATATAGATATATTTGATTTTTTTATGAAGGAATCTTATTAAGGTAGGTATGTCCATCTCTTAAACCGTCTGACTCCTGATATTCTAATTTGTATACCTGTAAAATGAATTAGTTTATGTCTCAGTGTGGGAACAGTGAGGTAAACTCTCCAGTTCCTATGTTATTCTACGGGAGAGCTTTAGTTATAGACTACAGGGGAGATATACTAAGGTGTGATAAAGGGGAGATAACTTATCCAGTGAGATAAACTTCCCAGTTCCCATGTTATTCTATGGGAGAGATTTAGCTATAGACTACAGGGGAGATGTACTAAGGTGTGATAAAGAGGAGATAACTTCCCCAGTGTGATAAACTCTCCAGTTCCTATGTTATTCTATGGGAGATATTTAGCTATAGACTACAGGGGAGATGTATCAAGATGTGATAAAGAGGAGATAACTTCTCCAGGGAGATAAACTCTCCAGTTCCTATGTTATTCTATGGAAGAGCTTTAGTTATAGACTACAGGGGGAGATGTACTAAGGTGTGATAAAGAGGAGATAACTTCTCTAGTGTGATAAACTCTCCAGTTCCTATGCTATTCTATGGGAGAGATTTAGTTATAGACTACAGGGGGAGATGTACTAAGGTGTGATAAAGAGGAGATAACTTCTCCAGTGAGATAAACTCTCCCGTTCCTATGTTATTCTATGGGAGATCTTTAGTTATAGACTACAGGGGAGATGTACTAAGGTTTGATAAAGAGGAGATAACTTCTCCAGTGAGATAAACTCTCCAGTTCCTATGTTATTCTCTGGGAGAGATTTAATTATAGACTACAGGGGGAGATGTACTAAGGTGTGATCAAGAGGAGATAACTTCTCCAGTGAGATAAACTCTCCAGTTCCTATGTTATTTTGTGGGAGATCTTTAGTTATAGACTACAGGGGAGATGTACTAAGGTGTGATAAAGAGGAGATAACTTCTCCAGTGAGATAAACTCTCCCGTTCCTATGTTATTCTCTGGGAGAGATTTAATTATAGACTGCAGGGGAGATGTACTAAGGTGTGATCAAGAGGAGATAACTTCTCCAGTGATATAAACTCTCCATTTCCTATGTTATTCTCATGAACCTTTGCACTCTCATCTCTCCAGCTTGAGATACATAGAATCCATAAGATAACATAGTAATTTGAAGAGTTTATCACACTGGAGACATTATCTCACTTGCATCACACTTTTTTCATACCTTTAGTGCATCTCCCCCCACCCCAGATGGCATTGGTGGTAATATTTTAGTCATTCTAGTCTTAAAACGGTTTGACCCCTTAACGACCCTTGACGGTCATAGTATGTCAAGGGTCGATTTGACTTAACAACCGATGACGTACTATGACCGTCATCGAGTTCCGGGCTCCCCCCGCGGCTGCACGCCGTTCGGGGAGTACGGAATGCAACGGAGCAATAAAAAAAAATTGCTCCGTGGTCGTTGAGTCGCGTCCGCGTCCGGATTCCCCGGTCGTTAAGGGGTTAATATCAAATACCAAAAGTTTGAGGCATACAAACTTTGGAACTAAACAAATCACAGTAGAAGGCATACAATTGGTTTACTCAGCAGAAGAAAATAAACTAGATTTGTTTTCTCCAGTAACATTTTGCTGCTCAGTGAACAATCTTAGCATCAGGGGATCATGAAAACACTGCTCCACAGGAAACAGACCTTCTGATAGAGCAAGGGTTAATGGGTTGAAGGTAGGCTTTTATTTAAATCAGAAAAAAAACAAAACGTTCATTTTTTTTTTTTTTTTTTGCAGGATATACATAATTACTTCCATTACTCAAAAGGGCGTTGAATCTTTCTAAAGGAACTAATTACGCTAATTTGTTTTATTGTTTGCACGCAGTAAGTAGGGCTTTCTGTATGTGCCGCGATACCAGCTGCAATATCTTCGTGTTGTTCTTATTGGTGGAAATTGAAGAGACAATATTAACAGCTGGGGAGCTTGTAACATTGTATCTAATACAGCACCAGTGTATACATTGTAACGACTAATTCCATACATTCAGCAGGATTCAGAAGTACGGATATTCATAAGAGATGGAAATGATCAAAATTCAACTAGATGGCCTTATGTATAACAGTAAATTGGATCAATTATGAAGCAAGATAACTGTACCATAGGGAACAATTAAAAAAAAAAAACAGAAAATCTTAAAAACCCAACCGATTATGTTGGGGAACTGTTAAAGGGATAGTAATGTTTCATAATAAAAGCAGCTCTAATCATCTAAGTATCTGGACTTTGGAGAGTGTTATTTCAGATCTGTCAGAGTTGTAGTACAAGAATAATTCAATGACAAAGTATCCCCCTCCCACCCCTTTTACTGATGTAACATTGCTCAGCCAGATCAGAAGGGAGGTGCCCAGGTAGACTGCAGAGAGGGACAATCTTCAATTAAGATAAGGGAAAAACCTGAAAAACATGTCAAGGGGGGCAAGGCATTCATTGTTCTCATAGGAAGAAGATTGTCCCCTGCTGTTATCTGTCTGGTCTATGGACTGCATTCCACATCTGAGAAGAGATGGCTTACACTAGGTAAAAGGGGCGGGAGGGGAAACTTTGCTTGTGAATATCTCTCAAACCACAAAGGTTTGAGAGATAAGACTTATATCGTTCTTCATGTTTTTTTAATGCCTACAAAATAAAATAAAGATAAAATGAAGTATTACTATCCCTTTAACCCTTTGAGTGCCAGAGGGGTACTCTGAAATGCGTTGTGTACGCCACTGGCACTCAAAGGGAATTCTCATTTCTTCATTATGATGCAGTTAGTTTATTCCGATTTTTATATATTCCTACAGTGGCAACATTCAAGAATAGGAAAACTCAATTAAAATAGGTAAACTCAATGAAAAACTATATTGTGTTCACTGTATGAAAAGACAGATCTCATTCACCTTCTAGAAAGCTCCAAAAGCCTGGAATATCCCGGAATAATACTTAAAGTGACGCAACAACGGAGAGATCAGAAATATATTTACCACTCTGCTGCCTGACCTGCACCTTTGAAATTTGAAATTGTAATCTATAGTCTGGCACATAAGTGTCAAATAAAACAATCTCTTATGGACAAGGGTATCAAATATAAAGAACCCACAAAAACACTGTTATATATAAAAACGTTATAGTCTCATACGTCCAGAGTAATATTCCACAATAAGTCCATGCATCTCACATTTAAATTCCTAGCAATGGCGCCGTATTTAAAGGGACAGTTCCCAAGAAAATCTATGTTTTTTTGTAATTCGGTTATATATTGTTTCTTTGGGGCTCCCGATCTACTGGCCAGATGAGGGCACTCCAAATAGATCCCCAAAATTTGCTCTAACAGTCCTGTTTAAAGGGATAGTAATACTTAAGTATTACTAATCCCTATAGTAAAGTCCTATGAAAAATAAATGTATTGCCCCCAGTGTCATCTCTCAAACCTTTATGGTTTGAGAGATAATCGCTCCTAAAGTTGCCCTCTCCCTCCCCCTTCCCCGAAGTCAGTGTCGTAGCTGACTGAAGGGAAATCCAGTCATGGATCATCAGGCGGCTCTGCAGCAGAACCGAGATTGTGTTAATAAAACCAAAATCTTTCACTAAAACGGTCTTCTACGTCTGCTTGGAAACCAAGAGCAAACCAAGCACACGCAGAAGACCATTTCAGTGAAAGTTTTCTTTTATATTAACGTGATCGCAGCTCTGCTGCAGAGCCGCCTGAAAGTCGTACGACTGGTTTCCCTGCAGTCAGCTAGAACGCTGACTACAGGGAAGGGGGAGGGAGAGGGCAACTTTAGGAGCGATTATCTCTCAAACCATAAAGGTTTGAGAGATGACACTGGGAGCAATACATTTATTTTTAGTAGGACTTTAAAATAGGGATTAGAAATACTTAAGTATCACTATCCCTTTAATGCATAAGATCAAATGCATGTCACAGGCATGAAATACACATTATACAAAGTTCAAACCGTGTATAAGTATATAATAACCTCATACACACAGACACTTCAAATATCACACAACAATATAAAACACTATGTTATGGAATGCCCTACTCTATTACTAGACCCACTAACCCTAAACTAAATAAACGATTGATCATTTTCAAAAATTAAAAGTGTAAAAAATGTTTCCACGCAGACAAAAATACTTGTATTATCTGATCTACAACAAGATCTTCATTATCCTTTTGTTCAAAAATCACTTGCTCTGGAATATCCTACCTGGAATAATCAAGGTGAGATTCAGGGGAGGGCTGGCCTAGGGGGCAAGGGGGCAATTGCCCCCCAGGCTGGTAATGAATATGGGCCAATGGGCCACTGCCTCCCTCAATTTCCCATTTCTGCTGTAAACAGAGTAAACAGAATTTAAGGAGCTACATGAGTATTGAAGCTCCATTTCAATTGTCATCTCTGTGATATCAATAGTGTTGCTCCATTTCAATAGTAAGCTCTGTGGTATCTCTAGTGTAGATCCATTTCAGTTATAAGCTCTGTGGTATCACTAGTGTAGATCCATTTCAATAGTAAGCTCTGTGGTATCACTAGTATAGATCCATTTCAATAGTAAGCTCTGTGGTATCACTAGTGTAGATCCATTTCAATTATCATCTCTGTGATATCAATAGTGTTGCTCCATTTCAATTGTAAGCTCTGTGGTATCACTAGTGTAGATCCATTTTAATAGTAAGCTCTGTGGTATCACTAGTGTAGATCCATTTCAGTTATAAGCTTTGTGGTATCACTAGTGTAGATCCATTTCAGTTGTCATCTCTGTGATATCAAAAGTGTACCTCCATTTCAGTTATAAGCTCTGAGGTATCACTTGACTTAATCCATAACATTAATGCCAGCGATAACATTAACAAAAGGGGTTGGGCTGGGACAATGGGCTGAAGCGGCAATAGAAATAGGCCACTTAATTGTACTTGCCCCCCAGGCCAAAAGTTGCCAGCCCTCCCCTGGTGAGATTAACTAAGTGGTGATAAAAAGGAGATAAAGTAGAAATAACTTCTCCAGTGATATCACTTCTCCAGTTCCTATGTTATTCTATGGAGTCTATACACTAAGATCTCTTCAACTTTGGAGATCTTACTGAATAGACTATAATAACACAGGAACTGGGGAAGTGATATCACTGGAGAAGTCATCTCCACTTTATCATCCATTTATCACTGCTTAGTGAACCTCTCCCATTATAATCTCTATCCTATAGAATAATTCGCTAAAACGTGTATAATGACGCAGTCATGCGCAGTAGAGACAGTCCGCGCTGCGGCTGATACAGAGCTCTGTATCAGGCGCGGAGCGGGCAGTCTCTACTGCGCATGAGTGCCCCGTGACCGGCTGGCAGTGGCACTGTGGCCCATGTAATGGGCTCTTTAACTAGTCTATTATAATCTCTCCCCCTGTAAGTCTGAGAAATCTTAGTGCAATGGCATACCTCTCAACATTTCAAATGGCCAAAGAGGGTCGCTATTTTTTTTAGAGGGTGTAGCTGATGGGTGGGGCATTATTAAGAATTTATAGGTGATTTCATGACCTACTAACACCTCTTTGTGTCATTTAATAAATGATTTAGAGCAACACCAAGGTGTTTTATTTACACAGACTAATTAATAAACACATATAATTACGTTTAAGAAAACATTAATGTGATTTTTACGGCTGTGGAGCAATGTGATAAACTTATATACACACACCACACATCTGATCTCCTAGAAAGAGGGACACTAGGGTGGAAAAGAGGGACAGAGGGTTTTGGGTCTCAAAGAGGGACACTTGGGAAGTATACATTGGCTCCATAGAATAAAATAGTAATTGGAAAAGTGATATCTCCTTTTATCACTGCTTAGTGAATAAATCACAGATCGTGAAAGTAACCGTTTCTTTGTGTGTAAAAACAACATGTAACTGTATATAAAAATTAACCCTTTGAGTGCCGAAGAGATTATCCACCACATTGCTAAGTAATGCATTGGATACTTCTCTGCAATTCAGTGGCTTAATGTATTTATGTTTGTTTTTTGTTTCTATTTGTCTAAATGTATTAATTTGCAGAGAGGATTTGCCTGGCATTTCATAGCTGGACTTCTGTGGGTGGAACCGGTCTGATATGGAGATGGAAATGTCCTCTCTGAAATGGCACATGAGAGTGAAACACGTGACTTGTAGCGTCACTGAGAGGCTACCGTGCCTCAGAACACAAAACAACAAAGCCAGAAGGGGCACAGACCACCAGCAGATGCAGGGTCGGATTTCCTAATAGGCAGACTAGGCACCTGTGCTGTGCTGGCCACACCCACATTCGGAATTGTGGGTGGGGCCTGAGCAATCTCTGCATCCATTCAGTAGCTTATACACCCCTTTACAGGCTATTATTTAACCCCTTGGATGCTAGTGAGATCTCCAACGCATTGGAGCAATGAGTCGGAGATCTCTCTAGCAACCAAGGGGTTAAAGCTTTTATGTCCTTACTTGTTGTAGGCCAAATCTACATTCTGTGTCAGGAATCAGTGGCTGAGACTGGTGGTGTGGTCATGTGAGGAGTGGGGTATGGCCATGGGTGGAGCTAAGGGTGCCTAGAGTGCCTTGCCTAGGGGAGCCTGGAATGTAAATCCAGCCCTGAGCAGATGTATCAGTTATAGGTAGCGAAATTCAACTCAATACTCACACTTGATCTTGTTGCTAGCCAGTTGTAGAAACACCTGGCAATATCCAGCGGGGTATCAGTACCGCCCCGCTACGGTCACTCTCCCACAAGGAAATAATAGAAAAATTGAATCCTCATATAAAAACAGAATTTAGTATATAAAAAGTATATATATGTATGTATGTCAAAAGTGAAAACGCCAATGTTGTGCCTAGTGACGCGTTTCAAGCAACGGCTCCTTCTTCTTCAAAGACTAAATAGGCCTAGGCAATGGTATACATATAGAAAAGCATGTGCAAATATATACAGGCAAAACGTTACCTTGTTCATTCTCCATGGGTGCTCACCATAATATTTGTTTCTATAAATTCATACTGCAAATGCTGTTCATGATATACTTAAAAACAAAAGAAACCTCAATGAATTAATTCTGTCTGGGAAAATAATTTCTAAATTAATTAATCAGTTTATATACTGTTTATCACCTGCATACACCCTTATAGCTGTTGGTAAACTACAATTCCCATCATCCTCGATTGGATTTTCCCCAAGATATAGTTCTTGCAGTTCTCCTGACCGCTCACATATATAATTATTTACATACTATTGGAATTTTTATTCTGAGCTCCCCAGAAACCTGTATATGACTTTTAATGGCTTAATCATTGGTCAGCATGAAAATTAGACAGCATTGCAAAGTTATTTTTACTTTTTCTTTATGAAATAATAGCAGCAGGAGAAATATGGAAGGAAAGAGTTGAGATACTTAGTAATCTGCTGTGTTCTGAGGCCAGATCATATACTGGAGGAACCTCGGGGCAAAGACAATAAAGGATTTTTCATCTTATCTACACCATATACATCAAAATCAAGTGAATACATTTATATAACAAGGAATGTTCCCAGATGTAATTTTTAGTAGCTGTTACTATTTTTATATAACGTGGTTAAAAGGATAGTAATGTTTCCCAAAAAAAAGCAACTCCAATTAATCTTCATAGTATTTAGGCCATGGAGAGTGTTATTTCAATACTGTCAGAGTTGTAGTACACGAGAAATTGAATGATAATGTATCCCCCTCCCACCCCTTTTACTGATTATTTCATAAAAAAAGTTTACTGCTCCTTTAAAGATCAGAGGAATGTTCAATATATTGCTTTGCAACACATTAAACACCCTTCTGATCCTTAAAAGGATTGTAATGTCAAAAACTAAATGTACATCCGATTGATCAATGTAATTTTTTTATAATGAATAGCATGTTCTGAGAATACTTTAGATTTATATTTGGCTTGAAAATCTAATTAAAAGTTACCCCCTCCCACAGCAGCAAGATTTATATATATATTAAAATATATTGGAGGGATTTTCCTATTGTGTAAAATATGGGTACTCCCACTGCTGAGAGATTTATATTTCCAGAGTTATTGCAGTTTAAATCCATGTTTTTTTTTTTTACATTAGCAGTGCCCTCTAGTGGTCAAATTCTAATTAGTTGTTCTGTTACATTCTAATGGAGAGGAAAGTCAGTGACATACAGTTGTCCATAGAATGTGATAGAAACTGCTGAGTCACTTCCTGTCAGTTAGAACTATCAGGAAGTAATCACAGTAAATTCACTTCCTGATTCTTTAAACTGCTATACATTTTTGAATAAAACATCTGACAGCGATGGGAGTGACCTTGTTTTATTCAGCAGGAAATGATTTATAAAATATGTTTTCATAAAAAAAGTTTACTGCTCCTTTAAATGGCTATGATTACCATGCACAGTGATCAGTGTTTAACCCTTTGAGTGCGTACCTCTTTAGCACTCAAAGGGTTACGTTCGCATGATTCTGCTAGCAACTGCAGGTCTGGATTTCCCAACAGTCAAAGTAAGCAACTGCTTAGAGTGTCATATTTTGAGGGGCGGTGTCTCAGCTAGCATTGCCACCCAGCCGGTATTTTAGCGGCAGGCCGGTAAAAAATTGGCTTCTGTCCAATGTTAAGCCTATGGAGAGATTGCCATGGCCGGTATTTTTGTTAAGAAAAGGTGGCAATCCTAGTCTCAGCTGTGCTGGCCGCACCCACATTCCGAATGGTAGGTGTGGCCAGAGTAATCACAGTGTACCGGCACCAGTTTATATACCCACTTACAGGCTACTATTTAACCCTTAGCATGCTAGAGGGATCTACAACCCATTGTGGACTCAGTGTAGATGTTACCTCTTGAAGCAGGAATCAAGGAAAAATAATTTGAAGGTCCGTTTTTTAGCCAAGGTGAGTTATTGTTAACCCTTTGAGTGCCAAAGGGGTACGCAACACATTGCAAAGGCAATCAAAGGGTTAAGAGGTTGCTAGTCCAATTTTAACATCCCCTGGTCCCAGACTGACTAAAGAACAGAGTTTTATTTCAAAGCACTATCAGTATATATAATTCTCTAGAATGCCTCGCTCCCTGTGTGCGTAACCGCACATGCTCAGTAGAGACTGCCCAAACGATGCACAGGAGAGACAAACGTGCCGGCCTCCAGTCCGAGGCATGGCTGATCTGGAGCGAGGCACTTCGAAAGGTCCACTGCCTGTCTCCGCTCCTGACTCCAGGGCCTCTGGGCGGCACTATGACCCATGTATAAGGGCCTTCAATACTAGTAACAAATACATAAGCTAATTGCTTTACATGTATTTTGTCAGGTGGACCAGCTGCTTTTCTTAGATTTAATATACCATGCAGATTTCCTTTCTTATTATTGAGGTCCGTAATCCAAGACACGAGTGATTCTATTGGATGAATTGATATACATTTTATTTTTTCATGGGGAGCCGATTTTATTTGTTCATCTAAATGAAGACTGGGTAAACTGTGTTTGTTGGACTTAAAGCAATAGTATCACTTCATATGTAAAAAAAATATTTATATTGTTGGGTTTATCTTCATGAATAAAACAAGGGTTCTCCCTCTGCAGAGAGGTGTTTTAGTCAAAAGTTATTGAAGTTCAAACGTGGAATTTTGTAGGTGCAATATCTCCATGGCCTGAAAACTTACAGTAGAGCGGTTGCAACTTCATCATACCTCACAACATTTTAAATTGCCAAAGAGGGACAGTTGCGTTTTAGATGGTGTTGATGGGGGTGGGGCTGGTGGGCAGGGAATTACCAAGAATTTTTAGGCTATTTCATGACCTATTGATACCTCTTTATGTAACCTTATAAATAACTTATAACAAGACCAAAGTATTGTATTTACACAAACTATTTTATAAACACATATATTGACATTTAAACAAACATTAATGAGAGTTTTATTGCTGTAGAGCAATGTGATACAGTTATATACACACCACACAGTCTGATCTCCTAAACACAGGGACACCAGGGTGATACACTTACATACACACCACACAGTCTGATCTCCTAAACACAGGGACACCAGGGTGATACACTTATACACACCACACAGTCTGATCTCCTAAACACAGGGACACCAGGGTGATACACTTATATACACACCACACAGTCTGATCTCCTAAACACAGGGACACCAGGGTGATACACTTATATACACAACACACAGTGTGATCTCCTAAACACAGGGACATCAGGGTGATACACTTCTATACACACCTCACAGTCTGATCTCCTAAACACAGGGACACCAGGGTGATACACTTATATACACACCACACAGTCTGATCTCCTAAACACAGGGACATCAGGGTGATACACTTCTATACACACCTCACAGTCTGATCTCCTAAACACAGGGACACCAGGGTGATACACTTATATACACACCACACAGTCTGATCTCCTAAACACAGGGACACCAGGGTGATACACTTCTATACACACCACAGAGTCTGATCTCCTAAACACAGGGACACCAGGGTGATACACTTATATACACACCACACAGTCTGATCTCCTAAACACAGGGACACCAGGGTGATACACTTATATACACAACACACAGTGTGATCTCCTAAACACAGGGACATCAGGGTGATACACTTCTATACACACCTCACAGTCTGATCTCCTAAACACAGGGACACCAGGGTGATACACTTATATACACACCACACAGTCTGATCTCCTAAACACAGGGACATCAGGGTGATACACTTCTATACACACCTCACAGTCTGATCTCCTAAACACAGGGACACCAGGGTGATACACTTATATACACACCACACAGTCTGATCTCCTAAACACAGGGACACCAGGGTGATACACTTCTATACACACCACAGAGTCTGATCTCCTAAACACAGGGACACCAGGGTGATACACTTATATACACACCACACAGTCTGATCTCTTAAACACAGGGACACCAGGGTGATACACTTCTATACACACCACACAGTCTGATCTCCTAAACACAGGGACACCAGGGTGATACACTTATATACACACCCCACAGTCTGATCTCCTAAACACAGGGACATCAGGGTGATACACTTATATACACACCACACAGTCTGATCTCTTAAACACAGGGACACCAGGGTGATACACTTCTATACACACCACACAGTCTGATCTCCTAAACACAGGGACACCAGGGTGATACACTTATATACACACCCCACAGTCTGATCTCCTAAACACAGGGACACCAGGGTGATACACTTATATACACACCACACAGTCTGATCTCCTAAACACAGGGACACCAGGGTGATACACTTATATACACAACACACAGTGTGATCTCCTAAACACAGGGACATCAGGGTGATACACTTCTATACACACCTCACAGTCTGATCTCCTAAACACAGGGACACCAGGGTGATACACTTATATACACACCACACAGTCTGATCTCCTAAACACAGGGACATCAGGGTGATACACTTCTATACACACCTCACAGTCTGATCTCCTAAACACAGGGACACCAGGGTGATACACTTATATACACACCACACAGTCTGATCTCCTAAACACAGGGACACCAGGGTGATACACTTCTATACACACCACAGAGTCTGATCTCCTAAACACAGGGACACCAGGGTGATACACTTATATACACACCACACAGTCTGATCTCCTAAACACAGGGACACCAGGGTGATACACTTATATACACAACACACAGTGTGATCTCCTAAACACAGGGACATCAGGGTGATACACTTCTATACACACCTCACAGTCTGATCTCCTAAACACAGGGACACCAGGGTGATACACTTATATACACACCACACAGTCTGATCTCCTAAACACAGGGACATCAGGGTGATACACTTCTATACACACCTCACAGTCTGATCTCCTAAACACAGGGACACCAGGGTGATACACTTATATACACACCACACAGTCTGATCTCCTAAACACAGGGACACCAGGGTGATACACTTCTATACACACCACAGAGTCTGATCTCCTAAACACAGGGACACCAGGGTGATACACTTATATACACACCACACAGTCTGATCTCTTAAACACAGGGACACCAGGGTGATACACTTATACACACCGCACAGTCTGATCTCCTAAACACAGGGACACCAGGGTGATACACTTCTATACACCACACAGTGTGATCTCCTAAACACAGGGACACCAGGGTGATACACTTCTATACACACCTCACAGTCTGATCTCCTAAACACAGGGACACCAGGGTGATACACTTATATACACACCACACAGTCTGATCTCCTAAACACAGGGACACCAGGGTGATACACTTATATACACACCACACAGTCTGATCTCTTAAACACAGGGACACCAGGGTGATACACTTATATACATACACCACACAGTCTGATCTCCTAAACACAGGGACACCAGGGTGATACACTTCTATACACACCACACAGTCTGATCTCCTAAACACAGGGACACCAGGGTGATACACTTCTATACACACCACACAGTCTGATCTCCTAAACACAGGGACACCAGGGTGATACACTTATATACACACCCCACAGTCTGATCTCCTAAACACAGGGACATCAGGGTGATACACTTATATACAGACCACACAGTCTGATCTCCTAAAAAAGAGGGACATCAGGGTGGCAAAGAGGGGCAGAGGGTCTACAAGAGGGACCCTTTATGTATCATCCTATGAGAAGTTCGGGTCAATTGACCATAAACTTCCATCAGATGATATAGCAAGAGCGCCACTGTAAAATTTCAGGCCATTGAGATATTGCACCTAGTAAGTTTGAGCTGCAATAACGTTTGAATAAAATACCACTCATCTCTTTGAGTAACCTTGTTGTTAATCCTTACAATATAAATGTTAACCTATATTTAAAGTTTAATTATCCTCAGCAGGCAGATATTTGGCAGTGGATGATGGTAGCTGTAGTTCAACCGCAGCTGTGCACACAGTTTCTACAACACTTATTTATATTCTTGTAAGGCACCAACAGCAAATAAATCTAATTTATGCACGCAGCGGCACTGATAAGCGTTTTTACCAAAGCAAATGTGCTCCCACTGTATGTTTGTGTTGGCAACCTAGGGGCTGTAATGCATTTTATTGTCGGCTTTCAAGTATTTTAGGGCTTTGAGTCTATCCATACTTGTTTTAAGTATTTAGTATTGCTGACCTGGGAATTTAAATGTTTTATAGTCCTGCCATGCACACTGGGTAGGACTGGCTGCCTGGGTACAGTATAAAGATGGCAGATACGTGTTCCTGCTTAATGTTGGAAAAATACAGAGATTTGGCTCAAATTCATATGATTACACTCCCCCTCTTCTACTGTTGGGTGTCAGTGATATTTTTATTATTAAAGGGATAGTAATACTTAAAATGTAAAAAAAAATATGTTGCAGGGTTTATCCTCCTGAGTAAAACAAGAGTACTCCCACTGCTGAAAGGTGTTTCATTCAAAAGTTATTCATTTTCAAAGTTGAATTTTTTAGGTGCAATATCACAGTGGCCTGAAATGGTACAGTGGCGCTGTTGCTACACCATCCTATGGACAGCTCTGGTCAGTTGACCATAAATCTCCATAGGATGGTGTAGCAACAGCGCCACTGTACAATTTCAGGCCACTGTGATATTGCACCTAAAAAATTCAACTTTGAAAATTAATAATTTTTGAATGAAACACCTTTCAGCAGTGGGAGTACTCTTGTTTTACTCAGGAGGATAAACCCTACAACATATTTTTTTTTACATTTTAAGTATTACTATCCCTTTAACCCATTATGTAAATAAAAACATTATGCAATATGCTATCAAAATAATTAGGGATGGGTGAACACTTCCAACTAACATTGTACAAAATAGCCCTTTTTGCCTTCCTTGGGAAAGACTGCAAAAAGTGCAGCTTAAATGCTTTTTTCCACCACGCTTTTGTGCTTTTTCTCAGTGAGATCCGGTGAGTGCATTTCATTTGAGGCTTCCCTTTGGCGACTATAGCCATGTGGTTTACGCTTAGAAGAAGTGCTCTCTGCTTTCACCCTAAGGATACCCCTTTTTTTACTGCTTGTTGGAGAAGGAGCAGATGGGAACTTGGTCTACAATGGATTTATGACCGCTTCTGAACTGGAGGGATTGTGGATTCGGAGAATTGGACAACTTTATATAGTATTACTTTGAAGCGCTCTCAAAAAGAACCACACATGTAGACCCCAAAGTCTTGTTCCACTTCACTGGTAGTCATAGGGATGGGCAACATGAGACCCATCAACTAAGAGTATAGCCTAGCAACAGCTGGAGGGCTTCAGTAGCCCACCACAGGCTAGAACCACTTATAATGATCCTCAGCCTTTTGCCAGTACAATGGTAGCCAAAGAATGACACATACTGGTTCTTAGCCCTGTCCCATGGTAGCCACAGAACCACGCATGCTAACCATCACCCAGCCTTGTTCCAATGTACTGGTTGCCATAGAACCAAATATAATGACCTCCCCAATATAATCCAACCGTAGTCATAGAACCGCACACATACTAACCCTCATCCTTGCCCCACACAACCGTAGCCATAGAACCACATGTACCGATGCCCAGGTTTGTCCCACTGCAATGGTAGCCATAGAACCATGGATACTGACTCCAGCCTTATCCCACTGCATCAGTAGCCATAGAACAATGCATTCTGACCCCCAGCCTTGTCCAACTGTAGTCAGAGATCCACACATAATGACAATTCCCCCAGCCTTGCTCCAATGTGCTTGTAGCCATAGAGCTAAACATAATTACACCCCACTCCATCCTAGTCTGACAGTAACCATAGAACGACACATACTGTTCCATGTCCCACTGAACTGGTAGTCATAGAACCACATATACTGACCTCTGAGTCCCAGCCTTGCCTCCACTACACTGATAGTCATAGAAACGCACATACTGACCCCCCAACCTTGTCCCACTGCACTGGTAACCATAAAATAACACACACTGAGTCTGATCCATGGAGTGAGTTCTCAAGCAAAGGCAGGAGCAGTCAAAGTCCCTGTGGGCTACCAAAATGGAGGAACCCTTTAACTCTCCAGCTGTTGAGTACTACAACTCACCCCCAGCAAAAGTGATGGTGGTTTTCCAGGGATTTGACCTGGGTTAGAATCCTGGGCAATGCATTGTGAGGAATACAACTGTCATCATTCCCAACCAGCCTACATCATGGTGGATGGTTCTCCAAAAAGAATCTTTATTTAGTATGGGATGTTCTGTCTGTGGAGCTAGACATGATTGTGTTTGCAAGACTCAATAAATTCAAACTACTCCCACTGAACTCTTCTTATGAATCCTTCCATGAGAGGAGTTTGGTGTCCCTGAATCATGAAAAAAGAATCATGTCTTCCTCCAAGGATTTGAAATTGAGAATTAATTAACGATTAATTCTTGGGGAACCAATCAGGAGAGAACTGAATCATAGAGGCGATTAAGATATTCTGCTCGGCTTAAGGTAAGTGGGATTTAAACTTAGGATCTGTTAGTATTCCTTTAACGAGTGTTTCAGGTCTAATTCAGTACCCATACTTTTACATTCAAAATTTAAACTTCTAAAAGGGTGTCGTTATAAAAAATAAAACACAGTAAATAAATTCAGTAAATACAAGTGTAAAATTGTGTTGAGAAGGGTGAAATAAACTTGTAATATTGCAATGTAAAAGACAACTGTGGTCATCTACATATTTTATGAAGATGATCAACCAGGGGACCCATTTCGGCAGGCTGTAATGAATATTCTAGATTGTAGGGAAAAATATTGATTTAACATTTCATTATTTATTGATTGGCTGCAGTAAACTTATCATACTTTCTCTATGAAATGTGCTCCGCATAGTGTGCAATTATTTTCTTATATATTATATATGCACAAGTGTAAGCATTATCTCCTAGTTTGAAGATGTCCTGCTGCTCAGGAGAAAAGAGCTTTCTGATTGGCTGGTGAGACATGCGGGACATTGCATTCCTACACAGTGAGACTGATCTACTAACAGAACTGATGCCATTCAGGATCAAACCCTCTGTTCCATAGGGGACAAATAAAAATTACCCATAATGCTTCATAGCAAGAAGTATCTCCTAATAATAACCTTCCACTTACTTTTCTAAGACCAGACAATCTTAATGGCCCTTCTACATTTTGCACTTGTGCTTTAGTTAAAAAAATAACATCTTCAATCAGAGATGAATGTTATGTCCATGGAGACGGACATAACAGCTGCTGACAATTTTTAACCATTTGAGTGCCAGGGGGTGCCCAACGCATTGTTGGCTCTCAAAAGGTTAACAATGAGTAGGCAGAGTGCATTTAACCCTTTAAGAGCCAAAGGGATGTGCAAAAGATTACTTTGGAATGCATTGCACACCGTTCTGACCCTTAAAGAGTTAAGATAGCGATGTGTAAAGGGGCGGGGTTTCTGTCCTTTGGTCCTGGGAGCAACTGTCATGTCCGCCTGCATGGATGTGACATCCAGGAATGAATGAAGACGTTATCTCTTTAATAAAGGCATGGGTTAAAATTCACAGGGGTCATTAGGATTTTCTGACCAAACCAAGGTGAATATTATTAGAAATACTTAAAATAAAGTGGCGCTTCAGACACTCCGAAATATCTAACCTTATCTGCCCTGGGCAGCTATAACAAACCTCCTACTCCCCTAGGAGAAAAAAACATAGTCCAATTCGATAGGTTAAAGGGATAGTAATACTTCGTTTTACCTTTATTTTATTTTGTAGGCATTAAAAAACATGAAGAACGATATAAGTCTTATCTCTCAAACCTTTATGTTTTAAGAGATATTCACAAGCAAAGTTTCCCCTCCTGCCCCTTTTACCTAGTGTAAGTCATCTCTTCTCAGATGTGGAATCCAGTCCATAGACCAGACAGATATCAGAAGGGGACAATCTTCTTCCTATGAAAACAATGAAAGCCCTTCCCCCCTTGACAAGCTTTTCAGGTTTTTCCCTTATCTTAATTGTAGATTGTCCCTCTCTGCAGTCTACCTGGGCACCTCCCTTCTGATATGGCTGAACAGGGGGGGGGGGGTACTTTGCTTGTGAATATCTCTTAAACCATAAAGGTTTGAGAGATAAGACTTATATCGTTCTTCATATTTTTTTAATGCCTACAAAATAAAATAAAGATAAAACAAAGTATTACTATCCCTTTAAGCGCACCAATAGCAAATATCGGACAGAGAATCTAAAAGAAAAAGGCTTTATTATCGCGAAGCATACTTCGAAATATATGTTTCCCCAATCTCCCAAATGGGCATAGGCAAGTCAGTCCACTCCAGTCTATGGTCCGCGGTATTGGAACACCGGAACACCCGTATGTAGGAACCCACACCGTGACCTGGAATACACCATGGACACCATGGCTCCAGAATTGACTCACTGTTACTGATTGTCCACTCTATCAAAGTCAATATATCTTAAAGGGATAGTAATAGTTTGTTTTATCTTTATTTTATTTTGTAGGCATTAAAAAACATGAACAATACATGTCTTATCTCTCAAACCTTTACTGTTTGAGAGATATTCACAAGAAAAGTTTCCCCTCCCGCCCCTTTTACCTAGTGTAAGCCATCTCTTCTCAGATGTGGAATGAAGTCCATAGACCAGACAGATAACAGAAGGGGACAATCTTCTTCCTATGAGAACAATGAAAGCCCTGCCCCCCTTGACAAGTTTTTCAGGTTTTTCCGTTATCTTAATTGAAGATTGTCCCTCTCTGCAGTCTACCTGGGCACCTCCCTTCTGATCTGGCTGAGCAGTGTTACATCAGTAAAAGGGGTGGGAGGGGGATACTTTGTCATTCAATTACTCTTGTACTACAACTCTGACAGAATTGAAATAACACTCTCCAAAGTCCAAATACTATGATGATTAATTATAGCTGCTTTTATTATGAAACATTACTATCCCTTTAACCCCTTAAAGATCAGCAGTCTAGGGAAGCTACCTGTGATTGTTGCCCACTTACGGGCACGTGTAAATGGTTACATGTACCGGTGCACCAAGTGGGGGCCTGAGAGATACCATTCTGGCCTTGGGCAGTGAATTTTGGACCCAGGAGTGCTATCAGCACAAAGTACATGACGTGACAGGACTGTCACCAGTCCTTCCTTGAGGGGTTAAAGAGAACTGAAGACCCTGGATAAATACACTTGTTTACATTACTATGGCCAGAAAAGCATAACTATTTGAGTGCCAGAGGGATGTGCAACACATTGGTCTGCAATGCATTGCGTACCCCACTGGCACTCAAAGGGTTAAGGGGCACCATGGAGACGGACATGACTTTTGTTGGTAGCTTTTTTCAAGCTGGACCAAGCCTACTTAACCCTTTAAGTGCAAGAGGGGTTAAGATTACCATGTGCAGTTAAATGACATCCCGGACTGAATGACAATGTTATACCCTGAACAAAGTGTGAGTGCAGAATTCATAGAGGACATTAGGATTTATATGACCATAACAAGGAAAGTAAGGGCTCTTATTAGGAGGTACAAATATGATGTAATAGGAACCAAAGTCTTAGATATCATGAGCTCCAGACCTAGTCAATATACAACAGTCACTCGCTCTTCATTATAAAATTGAAAGGGATATTAACTAGTGTTGAGCGAGCGTGCTCGGCCGATGCTCGGATCGGCTCGAGCATCGCTCTGCTCGGCACATGGCGGTACTCGTCGAGTACCGCCATGTGCTCGCCCGCCATGTTCGGGTGGCGGGGATCTGTGCCGGAAGAGGCACAGATCTGAAGACGCTCCGCTGGACCACCAGGGACTGGAGGTACGGGGGCATTGCGGAGATGAAGGGGGCATTGCGGAGATGAAGGGGGACATTGTGGAAGAGGGGCATAGACTCTATGCCCCTCTTCCACAATGTCCCCCTTCATCTCCGCTATGCCCCGTCTTCCACAATGTCCCCCTTCATCTCCGCTATGCCCCTCTTCCACAATGTGCCCCTTCATCTCCGCTATGCCCCTCTTCCACAATGTCCCGCTTCATCTCCTCTATGCCATAGAGGAGATGAAGGGGGACATTGTGGAAGAGGGGCATAGCGGAGATGAAGGGGCACATTGTGGAAGAGGGGCATAGCGGAGATGAAGGGGGACATTGTGGAAGAGGGGCATAGCGGAGATGAAGGGGGCATAGCGGAGATGAAGGGGGACATTGCGGAGATGAAGGGGGCATTCGGAGATGAAGGGGGCATAGCGGAGATGAAGGGGGGCATTGACCAGGCACCCTCCCCTCATCAGAGCAGGGGGTGCCTGGTGTAATGCTCGTGTCGCCCCATTATATGCAATGGGGCTCGGGTGCTCGGCCGAGCACTCGAGCCTCAGGGGGTGCTCGGTCAGAGCACCCGAGCATCGGGGTGCTCGCTCAACACTAATATTAACCCCTTAACAAAAAGTGAAGTGTCAGGACCGTCATCATTTTTTACCCCTTAAGGACCAGTGACAGTCCTGGCACGTCAGTGGGAGCGCTGTAAGCACTAACAGGGTCTGACATTGACCACTCCAAGATCGGAGCGGTCTCGCTCAGACCCCAGATCGGTGCACCGGTAGATGTAATTGGTCACATGTGCCAGCACGTCAACATAGAACAAACAGATCCTTAACCCCTTACCGCCCGAGGACATACATGTACGTCCCGAGCGGGTGTCCCAGGTGGACAGAGGATGTACATGTACATCCCGGAAATCGTTTAAAAAAAATGAAAAAAAATGTTTGGCGGGAGTTAAGTTAAGGGGTTAAGGAAAGGAAACTTCCTGGGACCTCTCGTCCTTAAGGGGTTAAGATCGAGTACATTATTCCTATGATCACAAGTATATAATTGTATTGTTAAAGGGGAAATATCACCCCAAATAAAGGCTCCCCCCGCAACAGTTACCCATCTAACGATAAGCTTAACAATAGTAGTATTAGCCAGCATAATCACCGTGTTACTGAGCAATCCTATTTGTGCTGAGACTGACAGCCAGGCAACAGTGCAGACATCTGCGTGACTGTGCTGTCAGTCAGTCTCTCTCTCCTCTAGGAGGCGCTGCAAGTGCACAGATGCCTCTAAAGCACTGTTGCATGACCTTCAGTCTTGGCAGAAGTAGGATTTCTCAGTAACACAGTGATTATGCTGGTTAATACTACTACTATTGTTAAAGGGATAGTAATGCTTAAAATGTAAAAAAAAATATGTTACATTGGCGATGTTCCTACACCATCCTATCGACAGCTCTGGTCTGTAGACCATAAATCTCCATAGGATGGTGTAGCAACAGCACCATTGTAAATGTTCAGACCACTGTGATATTGCACCTAAAATTCAAGTTTGAGTTGCTATCATCCTATATAATAATTCGCTAAGTTGTGTGTAACGCCTGACATGCGCAGTAGACACTGCTGCGCGTGCGGCAGTCATGCGCAGTACAGACTGCCCGCATCGCGGCTGATACAGAGCTGGGCGCTCCGAAGGAGCTTCCAGCTCTGTATCAGCAGTGGTGCGGGCAGTCTCTGCTGCGCGTGACTGCCCCGCGACCGGCTGCCAGAGGCACTGTGGCCCGTGTAACGGGCTGTTCAACTAGTTTTTTAATAAAATATCTCTCAGCGGTGGGAGTACCCTTATTTTATTCAGGGACATAAACCCTACAACATATATATTTTTACATCTTAAGTATGACTATCCCTTTAAGCTTATCGCTAAATGGGTAATTATTGTGGGGAGACTTTATTTGGGGTGAAAATTCCCCTTTAACTCCCTAGTGACAGCCGCTTTCGTATGCGGCTGTCACCTTAACACCCGTGGTACATTTTTTTTTTTTTAAACGATTCCAGAGACTTCAAATGACATGCAGCCGCACGGTGACCCGGACTTCCGGAACTTACCAGGTACGTCCTCTGTCACTAAGTGACAGATTTTACGGGACGTACCTGGTAAGTCAATTGTCGCTATGGGGTTAAAGGGACAGTGATACTTAAAATGTGAAAAAAATATATGTTGTAGGATTTATCCCCCTGAGTAAAACAAGAGTACTCCCACTGCTGAGAGATTATTTATTAAAAAATTATAACAGCTCAAACTTGAATTTTTTAGTTGCAATATCACAGTGGCCTGGATTTGTACATTGGCGCTGTTATTACACCATCCTATGGAGATTTATGGTCTACGGACCAGAGCTGTCCATAGGATGGTGTAACAGCGCCACTGTACAATTTCAGGCCACTGTGTTATTGCACCAAAAAAAAATCAACTTTGAGCTGGAATAAGTTTTGAATAAAACACCTTTCACCAATGAGAGTACCCTTTTTTTACTCAGGGGGATAAACACTACAATATATATTTTTTTACATATTAAGTATTACTATCCCTTTAAGTATATTAATGCAAAACAGGCAGAAACAGTTCCATATTTGAAAGGTAAAATATAATCTTATTGTCACAACTAGGTCTGTATTAGGTACACCTTGTTCGGTCCTACAATGTGGATTGGAACAGCTCCTATTCTTTATTATGATAGCCATGTGTCTTCCTAGTTGTGATATATGCTTTATAAAACTCATATTATGGAAGAATCCAGCAGAGAGATCCATTCAGGAATATATGCAGAGTCTGGAGTTGGTATCCAATATAAAAAACATCATACTTTTTTTTATTATAAAATTGTACAAAGTGTATTAAAAACCTTTGATCAGTTTCAGCATTCAAAATGCCATTATCAAAATATATTATACTACTTGAAGAGCTTGTGTACATACACGGGCCACAGTGCCACCCAGCAACGGCCGCGGTGCCGTCATGCACAGTAGAGACTGCCCGCTCCGTGGCTGATATGGAGCGGGGCACTCGGAATTCAGACCGTAGTCAAGGACTACAGTCTGAATTCAGAGCCCTGCTCCGTTATCAGCCATGGCGCGGGCAGTCTGTAGTGCACATGACTGCAGCATGCGCAGCCGTCTCTACTGAGCATGACGGCTTCTGACAAACATCCTTGGCGAATTAATATACAGGATTTTACCTTTCAAATACAGAACTGTTTCTGCCTGCTTTGCATTAGTATACTTAATAATACAAGTATATACTTGTGATTAAAGTGTTAGTAATGTCTAAAACTTTTTTGCATTTAGAAGACCTTAAAAAGCTGATCTAAATGCAAATAAACGTATCTCTCAAACCGCTATGGTTTAAGAGATACGGTCGTTTAAAGTTTGCTGTTTCCTACTGACAGCTGTAAAGCTGTCAGCAGGAGATTCGTGTCGGTCGATACAGTGACGGTGTAAGTAACGAGATCTCGGCACTTCTCAAGCTCCTCCGTGTCGACCGTCATGAATCTCCTGCTGACAGCTTTACAGCTGTCAGTAGGAAACAGCGAAGTTTAAACGCCCGTATCTCTTAAACCATAGCGGTTTGAGAGATACAGTTTTTTGCATTTAGATCAGCTTTTTAAGCTCTTCTACATGCAAAAAAGTTTTTTTAGACATTACTAACACTTTAAATAAATACACATACTCAACATTAATATTTTATAACATTTTAACCTCTTAATGACCGGTGTTGATCCAGGGAAATATATGACTGCCATTTGGAGTCAGGAAGGAATATTTTTTACCTATTTGGAGCTAAATTGGAAATGGCTTCAGGGTTTTTCTCCTTGCCTTCCTCTGGATCAACAGAGGTGTTTTGGCATGGGCTGGACTTGTCTTTTTCAGTCTCGTCAACTATGTTACTGTGTTTCTATGGTTATGGAATGTCACTGGTGTCCTTGCCTAAGGATTGGTGGCGGTTCTGGCCATCATGAGTTTTGTGATTACATCATTCCTGCGGGAGAGCTGTAATCACTAGGGGTGTCTGACAACAGAGTGGTCAGTTTCAGACTCTCTTTCGGTGAGCTGGTAAACATGACCAGTCATGGCTGGCTCTCTGAATGGACATCTAAGTGATCCTTAACCCCTTAAAGGGATAGTAATACTTCATTTTATCTTTATTTTATTTTGTAGGCATTAAAAAAACATGAACGATCTAAGTCTTAAAGGTTTGAGAGATATTCACAAGCAAAGTTTCCCCTCCCGCCCCTTTTACCTAGTGTAAGCCATCTCTTCTCAGATGTGGAATCCAGTCCATAGACCAGACAGATAACAGAAGGGGACAATCTTCTTCCTATGAGAACAATGAAAGCCCTGCCCCCCTTGACAAGTTTTTCAGGTTTTTCCCTTATCTTAATTGAAGATTGTCCCTCTCTGCAGTCTACCTGGGCACCTCCCTTCTGATCTGGCTGAGCAGTGTTACATCAGTAAAAGGGGCGGGAGGGGGATACTTTGTCATTGAATTACTCTGGAACTACAACTCTGACAGTATTGAAATAACACTCTCCAAAGTCCAAATACTATGATGGTTAATTAGAGCTGCTTTTATTATGAAACATTACTATCCCTTTAAGGACTCCGGCCCTTAAAGACCACGGACCATTTTTTGTTTTTTGCACAATCCGGTTCAGGGCTTCTCAAATGGCGTGCAGCCTCGCGGGGATCCCTGAAATCCATGATGGTCCAGGCAAGTCATGGGTTCTTATCACAGGTTGGACCCATGATTTGCCAGGACCGTCATGGGTCCTTAAGGGTTTAAGGCATGCCAGACATTAAGGGATTAAATAGAAGAGTTAGTGACAATTATTATTAGGAGGTGTCCGTTCTCCTACAAGAAACATATTTTATATTTTCCTGTTCCCTTACATGTGTCTTGTGTTTGCTAGTGCTGATAAAACAGTAAAAACCATAACATAATGTGCAATGGATTTGTACCACGGCGGTACCTTATATATAACTCCAAGCCTCCTTCACACACTGTCATTAGGCTGTTTCCAGTTTATTGTTTCCATAGCTCTCAATAAGATTCACTCCCTTCATTTTAACTGTTCTGCTGTCCGAGGCGAAAAGCCCTTTATAAATAAGAATCTAATTACCGACAGCTAACTGCAACAGGAGAAAAGCCATTTTGTTCCTTTATCTGATTTCAAATTCATAGAAACTGTGTGGGAAGACTCATAAACAATCAACAGCAAATTAAGCTTTATAAATGCATAAAGGGAGGCTTGGTGATTCTGTATGACTGCGGAACTCTGGTCACTCAGCCTGATAATTCCCAGCAAAACCAGGCAGGAAGAAAATGCACAGTCCCTATTCATTTCATTGACTTTACTTTTTTTTCCATATTGTCTGCAGTGCATCTATTTCAGGTGAAACAATAGCAGCTTCTACAATGCAGGAGAGACAATTGTTGATCTCGTTCTGGAACTAAAGGCTGTATCCATCAGGCTGAATGCGTGCAATTGAAAAGCTAACAAACTGCACCATAGAATTGAAATGAAAATTCTGCAAGTTCTCATTGATTTAAAGGGATAGTAATAGTTCATAATAAAAGCAGCTCTAATTAATCATCATAGTATTTGGGCCTTGGAGAGTATTATTTCAATTCTGTCAGCGTTATAGTTCAAGAGTAATTAAATGACAAAGTATCCCCCTCCCGCGCCTTTTACTGATGTAACACTGCTCAGCCAGAGCAGAAGGGAGGTGCCCAGGTAGACTGCAGAGAGGGACAATCTTCAATTAAGATAAGGGAAAAAGCTGAAAAACTTGTCAAGGGGGGAAGGGCTTTGATTGTTCTCACAGTAAGGAGATTGACCCTTGATGTGAGCTGTCTGGTCTATGGACTGGATTCCACATCTGAGGGGAGGCGGCTTACATAAAAGGAGCGGGAGGGGGAAACTTTATCTTTCAATTACTCTTGAACTACAGCTCTCACAGTAATGAAATAACACTCTTTATGGCTCAATTGCTATGAAGATTAATTGGTGCTGCTGTTTTTGTGAAACATTACTATCACTTTAAATTGGTATTTTAACCCTTGGAATGCATTCAAGAGCTTAAAAATCTCATTTAAATCAAACTTTTTAGTTCCTTTCAATGTTGCAGTGGGTATGCTCCAGATTTGCACGGTCAACTTGATGAATAAAATAGGCTAGCTAGATTTCATCTTTAACCCGTTAATGCCGGGTGACATGCCATGACCATCACTGGAATCCATCCTTTAACACTTTTGAGGGCCAAATGGGTACGCAACACACTGGTTAAAACATAGAAACATAGAATTTGATGGCAGATAAGAACCCTTCGACCCATCTAGTCTGCCCATTTTCCTACAGTAAAAACCGCAACCTTTTTTGGTCCTTGGTCATTTCTTAAGTTAAGGACAGCCTTATGCCTATCCCATGCATGCTTAAATTATGTCACTGTATTAACTTCTACCACTTCTGCTGGTAGGCTATTCCACTTATCTACTACCCTCTCAGTGAAGTAAAACTTTCTTACATTACATCTAAACCTGTGCCCCTATAGTTTTAGACTATGGCCTCTTGTCCTAACATTTTTACTCCTTTGAAATATACTTCCCTCCTGCACTTTGTTGAATCCCTTCATGTATTTGAATGTTTCTATCATATCCCCTCTCTCTTCTCTCCTCCAAGCTATACATGTTCAGATCCTTTAGTCTATCCTGATATGTCTTTTCCTGTAAACCAGTCACCATTTTAGTAGCCCTTCTCTGATTTCTCTCTAGAGTATCTATATCCTTCTGGAGATGGGGTCTACAGTACTGTACACAATACTCTAGGTCAGGTCTAACTAGAGATCTGTAGAGTGGCATGACCACTTCCCTTTTTCTGCTACTAATGCCCCTAGCTATACAACCCAGTACCCTGCTTGCATTCCCCACTGCTTTATTACATTGCCTGCCTACCTTTAAGTCATTAGAAATAATTACTCCCAAATCCCTTTCCTCTGTTGTCTCAGACAGCACAGTACCCTTAATACTATATTTTTCCTTTGGATTTTTATGTCCCAAGTGCATTATTTTACATTTATCAACATTAACCTGCAGCTGCCACACTATTGTCCATTCTTCTAATTTACCTAAATCATTTGTTATTTGGCTTATTCCCCCAGGAATGTCTACCCTATTGCAGATCTTTGTATCATCTGCAAAAAGTCATACCTTACCTTGAAGACCTTTTGCAATATCACTAATAAAAATATTAAAACGAATGGGCCCCAGTACAGATCACTGAGGTACTCCACTAGTAACACTCCTTTCGTCCGAATATTCTCCATTGACTACCACCCTCTGTCTCCTGTCACTCACCCATTGCCTTATCCATTTGCAGTTTATTTATGAGTCTTCTATGAGGGACAGTGTCAAATGCTTTACTGAAATCTAGATAAACTATATCTACTGCTCCCCCTTGGTCTATTGCTCTGATCATTGCAAGAAGGCTGTAACTGACTGCTCCAGGACCAGAGCATTTGGTTCCAGCTGTTCCCCGGTGGCTCTGCACCAATGATCGCAGCTACAGTTATCACATGTGCCAATGGAGCCACATGATAAAGGCAATGTATGTAAACATTCCCTCTGTCACTGTTCTCTGCCCCTCTCCTCCTCATTGTGATCGTGTTAGTGTATAGTATATATTATATCTGTCACTGTTCTCTGCCCCTCTCCTCCTCACTGTGATAGTGTATAGTATACATTATATCTGTCACTGTTCTCTGCCTATCTCCTCCTCACTGTGATAGTGTATAGTATACATTATATCTGTCACTGTTCTCTGCCCCTCTCCTCCTCACTGTGATAGTGTACAGTATACATTATATCTGTCACTGCTCTCTGCCCCTCTCCTCCTCACTGTGATAGTGTATAGTATACATTATATCTGTCACTGTTCTCTGCCTCTCTCCTCACCGTGATAGTGTATAGTATACATTATATCTGTCACTGTTCTCTGCCCCTCTCCACCTCACTGTGACAGTGTATAGTATACATTATATCTGTCACTGTTCTCTGCCCCTCTCCTCCTCACTGTGACAGTGTATAGTATTATCACGGTGCCCGTGATTTGCTGCAGTTACTTGTCTGTCACCAGTAGGGGGCTTCTATTGGCTGTCTGCAGATAGCCCGCCTCTTATTGACTATTTAAACCTGGATTGGGCACCCTTTGAGTGCCCTTTCGTGTTGTTTCTGACCTTCTTGCTATCACTATGCTAGTGATAGCTGGGCCTCTGTTCCAGTGTTCCTGAGTTCCTGATCTCATGTGTTCCTGAGTTCCTGATCTCTACTGTTCCAGTGTTTCCTGCATACTGAAGTACTTCCAGTCCTGGTTCCGGCCTAGTCTCTGGTGTTGCAGTTCCTGCTGAACTTCTCTGCTGTTTTGTGACCTGACTGATCGTTGCTGGTTCCTGTCATCTCATCACCTGTCTTCAGTATCCTGGCGACCTTCTGCCTGGTCGCGTTGGTGATCAGCTATACAATTCTGTGTTGGTCCCAGCGTGCGGACGCTGGTTTGCGCCCAAGCCTTGCGGCTAAACAAACTCGCTTGTTACACCAGTGTGCGGTCACTGGTTTGCTCCAAAGCCTATCAGCTATACAAATCTGTGTTGGTCCCAGCGTGCGGACGCTGGTTTGCTCCTAAGCCTTGCGGCTATACAAACTCGCTTGTTACACCAGTGTGCGGTCACTGGTTTGCTCCAAAGCCTTTCAGCTATACAAATCTGTGTTGGTCCCAGCGTGCGGACGCTGGTTTGCTCCCAAGCCTTGCGGCTATACAAACTCGCTTGTTACACCAGTGTGCGGTCACTGGTTTGCTCCAAAGCCTGTCAGCTATACAATTCTGTGTTGGTCCCAGCGTGCGGACGCTGGTTTGCTCCTAAGCCTTGCGGCTATACTAACTCACTTGTTACACCAGTGTGCGGTCACTGGTTTGCTCCAAAGCCTTTCAGCTATACAAATCTGTGTTGGTCCCAGCGTGCGGACGCTGGTTTGCTCCTAAGCCTTGCGGCTATACTACTCGCTTGTTACTCCAGTGTGCGGTCACTGGTTTGCTCGCTAAGCCTAACGGCTATACTATTCAGTGTTGTTTCCAGCGTGCGGACGCTGGTTTGCTCCAAAGCCTTGCTGCTTAACGATTCTGCTAATTTGCCAGTTCCATCTGACTGCTGCTATTATCTCTGGGCTGCCCTGCCCGGTATTGGTAAGGCCGGTAGAACCTTTTGCCACATTCCATCTGAGGTTGCCTTACCCGGTATTGGCAGGGCCGGTAGAGCCTACATTGGGTATCCATTGAGGCTGCCTTGCCCGGTAATTTGGTAAGGCCGGTAAAACCGTTATGCTATTCCATCTGCAGGTTGCCTTACCCGGTATTGGCAAGGCCGGTAGAGCCTAAAGACTGTCCTGTCCGGTATATTGACAGGACCGGTAGAGTCTGCCTTCTGTCTGTGCTATATTCTGTATATATATATATGTATGTTATTGCCATCCTAAGTTATCATTTATTATTTCAATAAAATTGATTTTTTTTACCTAAAACTTGTGTCTGAGAGTCATAATAAACCGTGACAGTACGAAAGGGCCATGACCTCAGACAGCAAGGGTGAAGGTAACGCACAGAATATCCATTGGAGGATGGATGTGCTCGAGCAACGTTTGGATCAGTTGGCAGTTGCAATTCAAACGATCCTTGAACGCACGGTACCTGCTGACCAATCTAGCTCTAGCCCGGTGGTCTTGCCAAGTCAGACACCGGAAAGTGATACCAGACCCCTAGGGGGTACTGTTAAAGGGTTAACGGCTTCTGCACCCTTGCCGCTAAGATATGATGGTGACCCTAGTCTCTGCAGAGGGTTCATCAATCAACTCGAAATCTTTATGGAATTGACGGCACACGCATTTCCCAATGATCGTAGTAAAGTGGGGTTCACGATATCACTGCTCACTGGCAGAGCATTGGCTTGGGCTAACCCCTTGTGGGAGAATGCTAAACCTTGTACTAAGAACTTTAGTGAATTTGTGCGTTCCTTTCGAAGAGTGTTTGAGCCTCCTGGTAGAACCACCTCTGCTGCCAAACGCCTTATGGAGATACAACAGGGCAGGCGTACAGTGGGCGACTATGCCATCGAATTCCGCACATTGGCAGCAGAGGTAGGTTGGAATAACGAGGCATTATTGGCAGCCTTCTCTCAAGGTCTGAATGACCACATTAAAGACGAAATCGCTGCTAAAGATCTACCTATTGATCTAGATGATTACATTGAGTATGTTATGATAATTGACTCCAGAATACGTGAGAGATCAATTGCCAGAGATCGTAAGTTACGGTCAAAAAATAATGAGCCTAGTAGCATGTTTTGCCCACCCATCCCTCCCTTGGCATTGAAGTCTAGTGAACCAGTACGGGAAACAAGTGAACCTATGGAAATAGGCTTCACTAGACTATCCAAGGCAGAGAGACTATATCGCAAAAAACAAGGGTTATGTTTATACTGCGGTAAAAAAGGGCACTTGCTAAATTACTGTCCGGTACGTCCGGGAAACGCACACACCTAGGGTATCTTGGGGGACAGGCCCTAGGTGGTGTACAATCGTCCCCAGTGTCGGGCATAATGAAACCCACCATACAGGTGGTATTGTCTTGGGCACAACGCTCTGTGGAGGTTTTGGCCTTGGTTGACTCCGGTGCAGCAGGGTATTTTATGGATAATACCTTTGCTGAATTGCACGGAGTTCCACGCATTGAAAGAGAAAACCCCTTGACTATTGAAGCGATTGATGGTAGACCCTTAGAACCGCCTCAGGTTATATTTGAAACTATGCCATTGTCTATGACTATTGGGGCACTTCACAGAGAAGAGCAGCAGTTTCAACTGATTAATTCCCCGCACCATGCGGTGATATTGGGATTTCCGTGGTTACAGTTACATAACCCACTATTCGATTGGAAAAAGTGTGAAATTGCTGCTTGGTCCCAGTTTTGTATGGACAAGTGCGTCATCCAGCCTATTAAGGTCATGTGCACCTCCTCTGCTATGCCGGATGTGTACCAACAGTTTGGCGATGTTTTTAGCAAAGGAGAGGCTAGTATGCTACCCCAGCATAGACCTTATGATTGTTGCATTGAATTGCAGCCTGGTGCAGTACCTCCGAAAGGACGCACTTATCCATTATCTTGTGATGAAAATAAGGCTATGGAGGATTACATTTCTGATGCCCTTGCTAGAGGGATCATACGTAAATCTACCTCTCCAGCTGGGGCTGGGTTCTTTTTTGTAAAAAAGAAAAATGGCGAATTAAGACCATGCATTGACTACCGGGGCTTGAATAAACTAATGGCAAAAAACGCATACCCAATACCACTCATCACCGAGCTTTTTGACAGGCTTAAGGGCGCTTCGATATTTACCAAGTTGGACCTACGGGCCGCTTACAATCTGGTTCGCATTCGAGCAGGTGATGAGTGGAAAACTGCCTTTAATACTCGAGCTGGGCACTACGAGTATCTAGTAATGCCTTTTGGGCTGTGTAATGCACCCGCAGTTTTCCAGGAACTGATAAATGATGTTCTGAGAGATATGTTACAGACATGTGTTGTGGTGTACCTCGACGATATACTGATTTACTCCCAAAACATGGCACAGCACATCAAAGATGTATCCGCAGTATTGCTACGACTCCGTGAGAACAAATTATTTTGTAAAATGGAAAAATGTGAGTTTCATAGAACCAGTGTGCCATTCTTGGGGTTCATAATTGGCAA
Source organism: Rhinophrynus dorsalis (assembly GCA_037306005.1). Lineage (NCBI taxonomy): Eukaryota > Metazoa > Chordata > Amphibia > Anura > Rhinophrynidae > Rhinophrynus > Rhinophrynus dorsalis. The sequence goes on from CM074719.1 coordinate 21,548,005, forward strand.
TGATGGCATTGCCATGGACAAAGAAAAGTTGTCAGCTGTCCTACAATGGCCAAAACCCAAGGGTCTTAAAGCCATACAGCGTTTCCTGGGTTTCGCTAATTATTATAGGAGGTTTATTAAGAACTTTTCTTCCATTGTCAAACCTCTGTCCGATCTTACGCACAAGGGTGCTAATCCTTCTTGTTGGCCGGTATCTGCTGAGAAAGCCTTTGAGAATTTGAAGCTGGCATTTGCTGCGGCTCCTGTGTTATCCCACCCCAATCCTTTACTTCCATTTACGTTAGAGGTTGATGCCTCAGATATTGGGGTCGGGGCAGTACTTTCGCAGCGACACGAGAAAGGTGGAACTCTCAGACCTTGTGGGTTTTTCTCTAAAAAGTTGACTGTCACTCAAAGCCACTATGAGATAGGTGACAGAGAATTATTGGCCATTATCCTTGCTCTTAAGGAATGGCGTCATTTGCTTGAAGGTACTAAGAATCCTGTCTTAATCCTAACAGATCATAAGAATCTGACCTATCTCTCGGAGGCCAAGAGATTGTCCTCTCGTCAGGCCAGGTGGGCACTGTTCCTGTCTCGATTTAATTTCATTGTATCATATTTACCAGGGTCAAAAAATATCAGGGCTGATGCACTGTCAAGACAATTTGAGGCCGACAGTGACAGAGTGGAAGCACCAGCTCCTATCATCCAACCTGATAGAATACTGGCTACTATACGCACGAGTATCACTTCTCCTCTAGGGGAGGAGATCCTGGCCTCTCAGGGGTCCGCTCCCCATGAAACCCCAGTGGGCAAATGTTTTGTCGCTGAATCATTTCGTACTAGGCTGCTCGAAACCTACCATTCCTCTAAGGCTGCGGGACATATTGGTAGAGACCAATTGTTATGGTCCCTTTCTCAGTTATTTTGGTGGCCTTCCATGAGAAACGATTGTGCCGAATTTACGAATGCCTGTGCCACCTGCGCCCGCGCTAAGACCCCGAGACATCTCCCTGTGGGCTTGCTTCAACCGGTGCCCAATGGCGAACGCCCCTGGTCTCATGTTTCCATTGATTTTATGGGAGAGTTGCCTATGTCGAAGGGATACTCCTTTATATTCATGGTGGTGGACAGGTTTTCTAAAATGGCTCATTTCGTGCCCCTCCGTGGTCTTCCTTCAGCGAAGGAATTGGCAATGGTGTTCGCCAGAGAAGTATTCCGGTTGCATGGAGTGCCTAGGGTACTGGTGTCTGACAGGGGGAGCCAGTTTGTGTCTAGATTTTGGAGGGCATTTTGCCAACAGATGGGCATACAGCTGTCCTTCTCCTCTGCCTACCATCCCCAGACCAATGGAGCCGCTGAACGAGCTAATCAGGGCTTGGAACAATTTCTCCGTTGTTTCGTTACTGACCATCATGATAATTGGTCCGACTTGTTGCCTTGGGCAGAGTTCGCCAGGAACTGTGCGGTCAATTCTTCATCTGGGAGCTCTCCGTTTCTGATTAATTATGGGTTCCAGCCCTGTTTGCTTCCAGACTCATTTCAGACGCAACAGATTCCAGCTCTGGATGAGCATATCGAGCAACTTCGTTCCACATGGGCACAAGTTCAGAGGGCACTTGGTCAGTCATTTCAGCGTCATCAGCGCCATGCTAATCGCAGAAGGCTTCCAGCGGTTTCCTTTCAGGTTGGGGATAGAGTATGGCTTTCCTCCAGAAATCTCAAGCTGCAGGTTCCGTCTAATAAGTTGGCTCCTCGGTTTATTGGTCCATACAGAGTTATTCGCAAAATTAACCCTGTCTCCTATGCACTAGACCTACCTGCATCCATGCGTATCCATAATGTGTTCCATGTGTCCCTTCTTAAGCCTCTGGTTTGCAATCGCTATACTACCACACCTGTGGTGCCAGGACCTGTTGAGGTCGAGGGCCAGGAGGAGTACGAGGTTCAGAGCATTATTGATTCCCGTAGGCTTAGAGGAGGGGTGCAGTACCTGGTACATTGGAAAGGGTATGGTCCTGAGGATCGATCATGGGTGGATAGTACGGACCTTCATGCACCTAGGTTAACTAGGACCTTTCATGCCAATTACCCGCAGAAACCTAAACCCTATTCTAGGAGAGGGGGTCTTTGAAAGGGGGGTACTATCACGGTGCCCGTGATTTGCTGCAGTTACTTGTCTGTCACCAGTAGGGGGCTTCTATTGGCTGTCTGCAGATAGCCCGCCTCTTATTGACTATTTAAACCTGGATTGGGCACCCTTTGAGTGCCCTTTCGTGTTGTTTCTGACCTTCTTGCTATCACTATGCTAGTGATAGCTGGGCCTCTGTTCCAGTGTTCCTGAGTTCCTGATCTCATGTGTTCCTGAGTTCCTGATCTCTACTGTTCCAGTGTTTCCTGCATACTGAAGTACTTCCAGTCCTGGTTCCGGCCTAGTCTCTGGTGTTGCAGTTCCTGCTGAACTTCTCTGCTGTTTTGTGACCTGACTGATCGTTGCTGGTTCCTGTCATCTCATCACCTGTCTTCAGTATCCTGGCGACCTTCTGCCTGGTCGCGTTGGTGATCAGCTATACAATTCTGTGTTGGTCCCAGCGTGCGGACGCTGGTTTGCGCCCAAGCCTTGCGGCTAAACAAACTCGCTTGTTACACCAGTGTGCGGTCACTGGTTTGCTCCAAAGCCTATCAGCTATACAAATCTGTGTTGGTCCCAGCGTGCGGACGCTGGTTTGCTCCTAAGCCTTGCGGCTATACAAACTCGCTTGTTACACCAGTGTGCGGTCACTGGTTTGCTCCAAAGCCTTTCAGCTATACAAATCTGTGTTGGTCCCAGCGTGCGGACGCTGGTTTGCTCCCAAGCCTTGCGGCTATACAAACTCGCTTGTTACACCAGTGTGCGGTCACTGGTTTGCTCCAAAGCCTGTCAGCTATACAATTCTGTGTTGGTCCCAGCGTGCGGACGCTGGTTTGCTCCTAAGCCTTGCGGCTATACTAACTCACTTGTTACACCAGTGTGCGGTCACTGGTTTGCTCCAAAGCCTTTCAGCTATACAAATCTGTGTTGGTCCCAGCGTGCGGACGCTGGTTTGCTCCTAAGCCTTGCGGCTATACTACTCGCTTGTTACTCCAGTGTGCGGTCACTGGTTTGCTCGCTAAGCCTAACGGCTATACTATTCAGTGTTGTTTCCAGCGTGCGGACGCTGGTTTGCTCCAAAGCCTTGCTGCTTAACGATTCTGCTAATTTGCCAGTTCCATCTGACTGCTGCTATTATCTCTGGGCTGCCCTGCCCGGTATTGGTAAGGCCGGTAGAACCTTTTGCCACATTCCATCTGAGGTTGCCTTACCCGGTATTGGCAGGGCCGGTAGAGCCTACATTGGGTATCCATTGAGGCTGCCTTGCCCGGTAATTTGGTAAGGCCGGTAAAACCGTTATGCTATTCCATCTGCAGGTTGCCTTACCCGGTATTGGCAAGGCCGGTAGAGCCTAAAGACTGTCCTGTCCGGTATATTGACAGGACCGGTAGAGTCTGCCTTCTGTCTGTGCTATATTCTGTATATATATATATGTATGTTATTGCCATCCTAAGTTATCATTTATTATTTCAATAAAATTGATTTTTTTTACCTAAAACTTGTGTCTGAGAGTCATAATAAACCGTGACAAGTATACATTATATCTGTCACTGTTATCTGCCTCTCTCCTCCTCACTGTGATAGTGTATAGTATACATTATATCTGTCACTGTTCTCTGCCTCTCTTCTCCTCACTGTGATAGTGTATAGTATACAATATATCTGTCACTTTTCTCTGCCTCTCTCCTCCTCCTCACTGATTGTGAGGAAGAGAGAATCAGAGAACAGAGCTCCCAGCATATCAAATGGCCAAAGAAGGGACACTTTTATTTTAAATTGGTGCTGGGGTCAGGGTTAGGGGTAGAGTAGGTCACTTGATGAGGAGGGCACTGTATTGCTGAGTAGTGTCAGTGAGTGGGGGAGGTAATGTAAGGATAAGACAGGAAGTCATTGCTAGGGAAGGTGGGCAATGCATTCATGAACCGTTTCAATTAGTGGGGGAGGTAATGAAGCCATAAGGCAGGAAGTCAGTGCTAGGGGAGGTGAACAATGCATTGCTTAGCAGTGTCACTAAGTGGGGGTAGGTAATGTAGGGATAAGACAGGACGTTAGTGTTAGGGAAGGTGGGCAATGCATTGCTGAGCAGTGTCAGTGAGTATGGAGGTAATGTAGGGATAAGACAGGAAGTCAGTGCTAAGGGAGGTAGGTAATCCATTACTGAGCAGTGTCATTGAGTGGGGGAGGTAATGTAGGGATAAGACAGCAAGTCAGTGCTAGGGGAGGTGGGTAATGTATTACTGAGCAGTGTCAGTGAGTGGGGGAGGTAATGTAGGTGTAAGACAGGAAGTCAGTGCTAGGGGAGGTGGGTAATGTATTGCTGAGCAGTGTCAGTGAGTGGGGGAGGTAATGTAGGTGTAAGACAGGAAGTCAGTGCTAGGGGAGGTGGACAATGCATTGCTGAGCAGTGTCAGTGAGTGGGGGAGGTAATGTAGGGATAAGACAGGAAGTCAGTGCTAGGGGAGGTGGGTAATGTATTGCTGAGCAGTGTCAGTGAGTGGGGGAGGTAATGTAGGTGTAAGACAGGAAGTCAGTGCTAGGGGAGATGGACAATGCATTGCTGAGCAGTGTCAGTGAGTGGGGGTAGGTAATGTAGGGATAAGACAGGAAGTTAGTGTTAGGGAAGGTGGGCAATGCATTTCTGAGCAGTGTTAGTGACTGAGGGAGGTAATATAGAGATAAGACAGGAAGTAAGTTGTAGGGGAGGCTGGAAATGCATTGCCGATCAGTGTCAGTGAGTGGGGGAGGTAATGTAGGGATAAGACAGGAAGTGCCTGCGTGGCATGCCTTAACTTAATTTATATAAATAGATAACTCAAAACTACTTAAAAAATGGTTAAAGCATTTATTATACTTTGAAAGCTCTTTCAGGATCATGAAAGTTGTCTTTTGGTGGTAAGGTACATTCAGTATGCAAACTGTTAAAGTTATATACAATAAAAACATACAATAAAAATGTTAATTAACATAGAACCTTGTTTCATACTCCGCTGTAAAAGGCCAATCAGTCTTTAATAATATCTAAGATCCTTTTTCTAAGAAATGTAAACAACAAATTTGCATTGTATGGTTAACACTGGAGAATTTGCAACTCAATATTTTTTTTTCCTCAATTCCTCATTTTGTTTGTTATATAATTGACACCATTTAACCCTTTTGAGTGCCATAGGGATATCCAACACATTGCTTCACAAGCACACAGGCACACAAAGGGTTAATACAAATTTGACGATTGATCTTCCACAGGATTAATGCTCTTGTGTGCTGAATGAAAAATTCAGACCTAAAATAACCTTTATTGAAGGGCGGTAAATACCTATACTGAAACCCACTAGATGTTATTTTAATATCATAAAACCATGAAATATTGAAGCACAATTCGCACTAATATGCTGTGAGTTTTGCTTGTGTTTGGCAAATGAAACCTACGTATTCTTTGTGACACTTTGCCAGAAATTTTTCATTATATGTAAATAATTCAACATAAAATTGATTTATTTAGAATAAACTAAAACTAGAAAAATTCACTTTGAATAAAAAAAAACAAGATCTGAGGTGGCATTTTTTTTTTGCTAGGAAGGATCCACCTAATAGATTATAGAATATTGTGTTTGTCTCATTAAAAAACACTTCACCCAAGATCAGTGAAGGAAAAAACCATAGTCACATTTTATTTTGTCTTCATGCATTATAAAGCAAAATATTAGAGACCTCTCTAACAAGCGTCCAAGGGCTTTATATGAAGCTATAATTTCACTTTACTATCTCTCAGCAACAAAATAATACAAACATGTTTATATGAATAGTAATGTTTCATAATAAAAGCAACTCCAATCATCATAGTATTTGGGCCATGGAGAGTGTTAATTCAATTCTGTCAGACTTGTAGTTCAAGAGTAATTCAATGACAAACTATCCCCCTCCCGCCCATTTTACTGATGTAACACTGCTCAGCCAGATCAGAAGGGAGGTGCCCAGGTAGACTGCAGAGAGGAACAATCTTCAATTAAGATAAGGGAAAAACCTGAAAAACTTGTCAAGGGGGGCAGGGCTTTCATTGTTCTCATAGGAAGAAGATTGTCCCTTTCTGTTATCTGTCTGGTCTATGGACTGCATTCCACATCTGTGAAGAGATGGCTTACACTAGGTAAAAGGGGCGGGAGGGGGCAACTTTGCTTGTGAATATCTCTCAATCCATAAAGGTTTGAGAGATAAGACTTATATCGTTCTTCATGTTTTTTAATGCCTACAAAATAAAATAAAGATAAAACAAAGTATTACTATCCCTTTAACAGAAAAAAGTAACACAATCAAACTTGCTAGCCCCCACACACACTAATCCCCTTCAGCCAATTAGGAAGTAGCACCCAGGTATCTCCAGGTACATTCGTTCCACTTCCTCTTATCTAGCTGCTTTCCATAAGATAAGAACAGGCAATAGTTTTCTTTTTCCCTTACTGGGGATATTAAGCTTTCTATTGTTAAATACTTTTTCTGGACTCACTGGTCCAAGATATTTTAGTCACTGGAATGTAAATATAGTGATACGACTTCCTTTCAATAGTACAACTTTCAACTAAACTTTTATATAGTCATATTTATTTTTCTTTGGGCAAGTGTCAGATGTTCCGACAAGGCCCAAAACAGTCAGAAACGTACATCTGGGGTTAGCTGTTTACCTTATTCAGAAAAGAATTATCTGGCATTTCATGGCTGGACTGTCATTTTGGCAGAACTTGAATGATACGCTTCAGAATATTTCTTCTCTGTGTATGGCATTTGTGAGCTAAAAGAGATTGTATCCTGAGTGTGAGGATACAGTCCTAGTGAGCGTTTTGCATACCCTTGCAAGCTCATGAGCATCTCTGACTTCTTCTCTGTATATTCAAATTGCTCTTAGAGTTGGTGACCCTAAGGGTAATGGGGGAATCTAGACGTGGACCTCTTGCTCACAAGTGTCTAGAGGCATCAGCTGCACCTCACCCACGAGGCCTAATAATGCCAAAATGTACGTCTGGGGTTAGCTGTTTCCCTTGATCAGAGAGGAATTGTCTGGCATTTTGTGGCTGAACCGTCATTTTGGCAGGACCTGTATGATATGCTTCAGAATATTTCTTCTCTGTGGTTGGCATTTTCAAGTTTTAACCCCTTAACGACCCTTGACGGTCATGGTAAGTCATGGGTAAAAAGTGCCTGAACGACCCATGACGTACTATGACTGTCATAGATTTCAGGGCTCCCTGCGTGGCTGCACCCTGTTCGGGGAGCCCTGAGTCCGATCGTACAAAAAAAAATGCTCCGTGGTCCTTTAGTGACCGCCGCGTGCTTGCGCGGACGGTCGTTAAGGGGTTAAAGAAGTAGAGAGAAGAAGTCAGAGATGCTGAGCTAGGCTCATGATGAGCTTGCAAGGGTATGCAAAAGCTCACTGGGACTGTGTCCTCGCTCCCAGGGTGCAATCTCTTTTAGCTCACAACTGCCATACATAGAGAAGAAATATTCTGAACCATATCATACAGGACCTGCCAAAATGACTGTCCAGCCACGAAATGCCAGACAATTCTCCTGCTTATTGGGAAGTTTATTTTTTATTTTTTCCCCTGGGCCACTAGCAGACCTGGGAACTTTTTGTTGTGGACTTCCTGGAGAAGAGAGTTCTGTGGTGCTGCTGGGGGAGAAAAATGATGCAATTCGAAAGGGGTGTGGCTTAATTGTGAATGGGGCGGAGCTTATCAAATGAAAATAGTATACTGAATAGGCTTGGGAAGGAGGAGAAGAGGGCAGGGAGTGGGAGGAACAGATTGGAAGGAGCAGAAGTGGGCGGAGCTTCATTAGAAACTCCCCACATCCAAAGAATCAGCCTCTGCCCCGGAGACCCGCTAATTAGTAGCCAAAACCGGAATCTCCAGGGCAAATCCAGACAGTTTCCAGGTATGGTCACTAGTCTTTATCAGATTGTAAACTGAAGCAACTAACAGTAGACTAAAAAAGAGGCCAATTAAAAACAGTCAAAAGAAATAACTGACATTATGGATTAATGTTTAAAGGGATAGTAATACTTGAAATGTAAAAAAAAATATGTTGTAGGGTTTATCCCCCTGAGTAAAACAAGAGTACTCCCACTGCTGAAAGGTGTTTCATTCAAAAGTTATTAATTTTAAAAGTTTGATTTTTTAGGTGCAATATCACAGTGGCCTGAAATTATACAGTGGCGCTGTTGCTACACCATCCTATGGACAGCTCTGGTCCCGGGACCATAAATCTCCATAGGATGGTGTAGCAACAGTGCCACTGTACAATTTCAGGCCACTGTGATATTGCACCTAAAAAATTCAACTTTGAAAATTAATAACTTTTGAATGAAACACCTTTCAGCAGTGGGAGTACTCTGGTTTCACTCAGGGGGATAAACCCTACAACATATTCTTTTTACATTTTAAGTATTACTATCCCTTTAAAATGCGACCGTCACACAAAAGGTTTTACAAAAGGACTGAGCAATCTGAATCCCTCCAACTGTTGAGAACTACAATTCCCATCATCACTGACCAGCTGATAAATGGAACTGTAAGTCATCATCAACTAGAGGGTCATAGGTTCTCCATCCCTGGTTTAAAAGCAGGCACAGATAGCCTCAATGATTGAATATAAGGTTCTGACTGCAAACAATGACAAATCCCTTTAAAGCTAAGAAATCTGCTTGATATCTCCCTGCCAGCCCATTGCGACTTCAGGTAAGTTAATTTATCTTCCTCATTTTACGGGAAGAAAACAGATTGTAATCTCTGCAGGGTAAGAATTGTGCAGGCAGAACGTTATATTCATCAGCATACTGCTCTCAGTGCATCATGGTGGGAGACAACGCAGCATAAAGTCAACTTATTATTGCTAACGCCCTGAACAGTAGATCAGTTTGCTCCATTATCGTCCCACGCTGGGATCAACAGTTATTTACAATCCGATGGCACTTTTCTAACATTATATTGCTGAAAGGAAGAAAAGTATCCAACAAAATATCCCTTCAGTGCAGAAAGAATAAATGTTTGAGTTGTTTGAACGGCAGGAGCCTGTAGGCACAGATATCTGAAGCGCCCCCCCCCCCGGGCCATCTCCACAATGCTCCAAATCTCCATGTTGCCCTCACATTGCCTCCCCTCCATTGTCCGTTTCCTACCTCCCTGGTAGGAGATCTGTTGTCTGTGCCTCCTTTGGCACAGTCCTGTAGTTACTGAAGCTCCCGCACGGTCTCCTATTCAGGAATGCAGAGCGCTGGGAGATGATGTCATCTGCCAGCGCTCTGCATTCCTACAGAGCCGACGAGGTAGCTCAGCGCTTACAGGACTGTGCCAAAGGAGGCACAAACGATAGATCTGCTAGGGAGGTAGGAAATAGACAACGGGGTGGTGCAATGTGAGGGCAGCATGGAGTGGGCACCGGCACAGTCAGCGAGGTGGCAATTTTTTTTTTTAAGAATTAAAAAAAAAAAAATCCCATTGGCAGGCGCCCCTCGGTGGTGTGCGCCTGTAGGCAGGTGCCTACTTTGCCTTATGGCAAATCTGGCCCTGTTGAACGGTAGGATTATCTCCATAAAACATGATAGTGGGGTAAATGTAGGTGTTTTCCATAACCTGTCTACTGGCGTTAAAGAAGCAGTAAACTTTCTTTTATGAAAACCTACAGTATATATTACGGAATGTTTCCTGATGAGTAAATAATGGCAATCCCTTTGCTATTAGTTGTTTTACTCAAAAGCTGTAACAGATCAAATTATCAGGAAGTGATTTACAGTGTGATTACTTCCTGAAAGTTCTAACTGACAGGAAGCAACTCAGAAATTTCTATCACATTCTGTGGAGAAATTTTGGCCAGTGACTCATTTCTAGAGAATACAGCAGAATAGCTAACTGGAATTCGACCACCAGAGTTTAAACTGTAGCAACACTGTCAGAGGTGGGAGTACCCTTGTTTTACTCAATGTGGGAATATATATATATATACAAAACAAAATGGTGGAAAGCACTCACTCCTGTAAGTCCAACCTGCCCAGGTGCACATTCCCTATGCATAATGTAGAAATGATGAAAAAGTGGGCAGCACCCGTGGGACTTCTCAATAAAGTATTTATTGATTCAAATATAGCAAAACGCAGGGTCAACATTTCGGTGTTCAGACCTTTATCAAGACAATCATACAGTGACTCACCTCCGTCTTTATGCCCAAGATCATCCTGGCGTCGCTCGTGTGGATGGTGATGTCATCATGATGGAGGTGAGTCACTATATGATTGTCTTGATAAAGGTCTGCTAAGACCGAAACGTTGACCCTGCTGTTTTAACCACTTGCAGTTGTACTTGAGGGTATGCACTAATGCAGGGGTGCTCAAATCTTCCCTAAACTCCCTAACACTGCATATTTTCATAATTTCCTTAATTAAACAAGAGTGGATGTCGGTAACTCGGGCATAGTTCACCTGATTGGTTCCCCTGTGTTCATGGGAGGAGATCCTAAAATCCTGCACCATGGGGGGGATAGATAAGGATAGATTTGATTATGCCCCTGCACTAAAGCATATGGTGCACAGACTCCACTTTAATAACAGAAAGCCCCTTACCCTGCCACTTCCCTTGCAGAAAATGGTGTAAAATTACATCTTGTTAGTACATCACAAGTATCAAGGAATAGAGGATAAGAACTCTATCTTACCCCTGGCGTAACCAGCCTTAAGGGGATAATTTTAGCAATACACAGCTTAGTAAATCAGGGTCAAGCAGCTGTAGGACAAGAGAACCACTTCTAGTGCCTAGTTTACAGCAAAATCCCATTCATGCATTCCCCAACAGTAACAGAGTTCCGCCTTATTGTGTTTGAACATTAATAACTGTTGACTGAAGCAAGTCCTAACAGTGAGAATATCAGTAGGAAAAGGTAATTCAGATCTCCTCAAGCCTGGAATAACCTACCCCCCAAAAAATCAGATCTTCTCCCAGTCTAAACTCCCTAAAAATAACAGTTTTTTGTATCTAAAAACAACAATTAACTGTATATAAATGTATTTCTTTACTTATTTTTTTACTTTTTTTTGGTATATGTGTGTGTTTAATGTATTGTTTCTTTATTTGTGTAAATATGTTATTTTTTACTCTAAATGCTCTCCATGAACTAATCGAAAACAAGAGCAATCTCAGTGTAATTTTTCTGCTACAACATTTTCTAAAAAAAATATAAATAAAAGATATATATATATATTTCATGTCAACGTTTTGGCCAGACTCAGTTGGCCTTCCTCAAGAAATTCCTATTCCTTATTTAAAAATTCCTGTGAGTGCTTGATACTTCTCTGCTTATATAAATACTACCCACCTTGTAAGTGCGAGTGATTCCACCCACCACAGCTTATATATATATATATTTATATATATATATATATATATATATATATATATAGATATATAGATATATAGATATATAGATTCATAGGCTAGGGTTGCCACCTTTTCTTACAAAAAATACCGGCCATGGCATTCTCTCCATAGACTTAACATTGGACAGAAGCCAATTTTTTACCGGCCTGCCAGTAAAATACCGGCTGGGTGGTAACCCTATTCATAGCAATGGCTATAGCATGAGCTAAGTGGTTGCAGATGTGACAGTGCCCAGCAACCAATGGGTCCCATTGGCCTTGCACTTTCCTGTGGCTCCTTACAATCAGACCAGCTTCCTATAATGGCTGGAGGAGGCTGCTGACATCATCAAACCCACAGGCACTGTCAGCCTGTAAGATAGGAATAGCATAGGTGAGACCCTTCCCTGTTTTTTTTTCATTAACCATTTAAGCACCAGAGATCTATTCTAAGCATTGCAGAAAAATGCACTGACTAGCCCTCTGGCAATAAAAGGCTTAGCTGTCAGCGTGTGGGTTATGAATCATGATATAGCTGCTCTCCGTGGCTGCAAATAAATTGCTTCTCATGGCTGTCTTTCTCCATCAAGCACAGACCTGCTGAGATCCTTTGGTGGTGCATTGCGCCTTGGGTCGGTGCATGAGTCACACTTGATCTGGGACTGTAGACCCTGGATGCTACAGACATTTCCCACACGTTGTTTGCAATGTGACGGAGGGGTCTTTAGCATACATGGGAACTCTGAGGGTTTTGACCCAAATCTCAGAGTCTCGGACAAAAGGCCAAATTCTCAGGAGAGTTCTGAGTTCCTACCTGTGTTGGATAACTCTCTGGTCCTCAAAGGGTTATTTGTTTCTTTGGTGTCTAAGTTGGTGCCATTTGTACCATTAGGACAGGGGGAGACGTCCTGCTTGTCTTGTGTGGGTTTAGGCAGAGAGATCTCTAAACTTTAGCAAAATAAAGGTTCCTCGTGGACCGACCGGGGCGCCTTTGTGTTAGAGCAAGCAGGTGCACAGGGCATAAGATCTACATTATGGGAAACTTTAAGGGTTAATATTCCAAATATCTCAGGGTCAGTTCATCTTGAAAGTTCCCAAGTGTGATCTTTAGTGTTCAGTTTTTATACAACTCTGTTCCTGAAGCATGTTATTCAGATTGTTCTAGGCTGTGTGTGTGTGTGTGTGTATATATATATATGTATGTGTATGAGTGTGTGTATGTGTATATGTATGTGTGTATGTGTGTATGTGTATATATGTGTGTATATATATATATATATATATATGTGTGTGTGTATGTGCATATGTATATATGTGTGTGTGTATGTGTCTATATGTATATGTGTGTGTATATGTATCTGTGTATGTATATGTATCTGTGTGTATGTATATGTATGTGTGTGTCTGTGTATCAAACCTCCCAAGTGTTCCTCTTTAGGAGGGACAGTCCCTCTTTTAGACCCATATTCCGCTGTCCCTCTTTCCTACCCTGATGTCCCTCTTTTTAGGAGTGCAGACTTTGTGTTGTGTGTGTATAAGTGAATAATGTCACTCTACAGCAATAAAACTCACATTACTGTTTGTTTAAACTTCAGTGTGTGTTTTATAAATGAATATGTGTAAATAAAATACATTGGTCTTGTTATAAATAATTTATTAGGTTACACACATAGGTGTCAATAGGTCATGGAATAGCCTAAACATTTTCGGTAATGCCCTGTCCACCAGCCACGCCCCTACGTAAACCAGCTAAAACAAAAGTGTCCCTCTTTGGCCATTTGAAATGCTGGGAGGTACGTATGTGTTTGTATGTGTATATGTATGTGTGTATATATATGTATGTGTGTGTGTGTATGTATATATGTATGTGTGTTTGTGTGTTTTGTGTGTATATGTATGTGTGTGCATGTGTGTGTATATGTTTTCTGTGTGTATATATTAATGATTGTGTGTGTATATGTATGTGTGTGTGTATATGTATGTGTGTGTGTATGTGTGTGTCTGTGTATATGTGTGTGTCTGTGTATATATGTGTGTGTGTGTGTGTGTGTGTTGCTGTGTTTGTGTGTGTGTGTGTGCATTGTGTGTATGTTTTGTGTATGTGTGTATATATTAATGAGTGTGTGTGTGTATATGTATGTGTGTGTCTGTGTGTTTGTGTGTGTATGTATATGTGTGTAGGTGTGTTTGTGTGTTTATGTGTGTGTGTGTGTGTATATGTATGTGTGTGTCTGTGTATATGTGTTTGTGTGTGTGTTGGTGTGCATGTGTGTTGGTGTGTTTGTGTGTGTGTGTGTTGGTGTGTGTGTGTATATTGTGTGTGTGCATTGTGTGTATGTTTTGTGTGTGTGTGTGTATATATTAATGAGTGTGTGTGTGTATATGTATGTGTGTGTCTGTGTGTGTGTGTGTATGTATATGTGTGTAGGTGTGTTTGTGTGTGTACGTGTGTGTGTATATGTGTGTCGGTGTGTTTATGTGTCTGTGTGTGTGTGTATATGTGTGTGTGCATTTGGGGGTACCAGAGATTTTGCCTGAGGTCCTCCATTAGGATCTATTACCCTGACAAACAAGATGTAAGATTGTTCTGGCCATGAAGAGGTTAACATTAGCAAACATTCAGAAGCAATTAAAGGGTAATTCTAGATGAAATTGTTGCACTTTCTGGAAGACTTTGCTCTGTGGTTCTGTGAACATTTAGAAATCAGTCGTTTATGCAGTATTAACCTTAGGTTACTCTATCAAATGAAGCTTACGATGAGTGCTTTGTAATCAGTAATTAAAGCAATTAACCTTCGACAAACTCATTTTTACTTTTAAGGTGTCAGAGTCAAATCTACTAAATGCAGGTGATCAATTTAATGCACAGATTTCACAGGCCCTAGAAATATATGGGCATCCGCGGCTGCATAATGGAAAATCTGCTCAGGAACATTATTTCCAAAATGTTC